>JZKD02S0057295.1:167047-203407 GCA_000966675.3 Picea glauca | reverse complement strand
AGCCCTCTCTCGGAGAGAGCTAGGGATATCTTGACCGATTGCGTCTCTGGCAGGGCGATTTCTGGGATTTCATCGAGTTTTTTTATGAATTTTGGAACCAGAACAGAGAGTTTGCGCTTACCTCTGCTGGAGACCAGCTTACTGAACACGACCGTGTCTGAAATCGGGGGGGAGGGGCTGAATCCCCACCCCCAGGGGTGGCCATGGCCGACGCTGGCTGCAAATGCGTACCCGAGGCGATCTTCCACGAACCCTAACGCATCCACGATGGTCGTCGATTGCTGTTGTTACATGGCTTAATAACTATGCATGCATGTTGTTATAATTAGTTTTAACCATTCATTCTTTAATTGATGATTAACAGAATAGTAAAAGCAATTATTCATAACACATAGAACACAATATTTTATCGTGGTTCACCCCCTTCTAGGGTTATGTCCACAAAGATCTAGCTCTTCTTCTCTTTTATTCATTCTGCTGCAAAATTTGCACTACACGCATTACATATTCAGGATTATAATCAAAAGGAGGGTAAGTAACCTATGGGAGGCTGACTAGATCACACCAGGCTCCACATCCTGTGACCTAAGCCTCAAACACTAGCTTATTCCACTAAAAAATAATGAAAATAACCAAACTCAAAATAATCAACCGCCCGACCTAGACCTCCTAGGTATTTATTTATACTACTCTACTTGCTTATATCTGTAACAATATTTAAAAAAAAACTAGCCCTAACATAGCCTGTCTGCATGTGTGCCACATTGATTTTCCTTCGACATGCTGCTTTCCTACCTCCTAAGGCACGCACTCCAAAAACATACCTTCTCTTCCAAAAATATGCTTGCACCTAAAATAGATCTTTCTCCCAAAATAGGCCTACGCCAATAGGCCCCCAACACTGACATGTGGCTCGTCCCGATCCACTTAGGTGGTGTGTGCTCCCTGTACCACCTTCTCCAAGCGGTGGAACTTTTCTGCTAGTTCCTTTCCTTTTTCTTTCACCTGCGCAACTTTCTCTGCTAGCGCCTTGACCATCTGTGTTGTTATATATTCTTGAAACAATGATGCACTCTTTGTATGTGCTTAGTCCATCCTTTTCTTCTCTTCCTCCAACTCCGTATTTATTTGCACGGATTTCTCTAAGAGGGGATCCAACGGATCTACGCAATTTTTAAGTCTTCATGTAGGGTCTTCATTTCCTACGTGCCCTTCAAGAGTTCAATAGTGCTCCTTTTTTTTTGTCGCTACTTAAATAATTGCATTGCAACATTGATTTTATCCTCTTGCTGGTCCAATAGTTGGACCTTTTCATCCTCTTCCAAAGTAGTCCAAATTTGCACAATTCTCTCAAACAATTCTACTACTTCCTTGGTTTCCCTTGCCATCTCATCTGTCTGGAAGGCTGCTTGTTTTTTTTTTTCTATTGGACCTCAGGAGAAGTCACAGGATTATGTTTTTCTTTCAAATCCTCTATCTCCTACCTATATCCCTCAAATTTTTGCGCAATGATATTTATCTTCTCGTCTGTGCTCCGATCCAGTTTTTGCGTGCTATATGGAATGCGATTGTATATCATTGTTAGTCCTGATCTAACTTGTAAGCGCATTATTTTTCCTCCTCCTTCTTTGAAGTCAATGGGTCATAGGTAATCTGTAACATCTATGCGACTCCCCTACCAAATTCCAAGTTGGTGGCATCTGTGTGAGCTTTGGATTGCATCTCCTGCATTACACTAGCCTGGAGTCCTTATAATGCTTTCATGGGTATCTGCGCCATTAACAAATCAAATTGGTATATGTACCCCATGTTTTTTTTTTTTTGTGGTCTCTTGATCAAATATGACCATTTGTTGTGTGACCGTGAATGTGTTACTCCCCTCCACCACTATCTGAACTGTATCATATTTTTCTCTCTGCGCAGGGGGTTGCTGTGTCTTTTCAAGACGCTGCGCTATAGCCTGTTGTATTGTATGAATTTGCAACCATTGTAGAGTATCATGGACTTCTATGAGTTTGGAAATGATCGAATCTCTTTGTACTTTTGCGACACAGACCACATCTTCCCCCTATCTTGGACCTTGTCTGCCATGAGCTCAACATCATCCTATATCAGGGTGATGACTGGGGCCTTCTTGGTGTATTTCATCTTTTTGTGCATTTCATCCACTTGTGCTGTAGTTTTTTTTTTTGGTGAGGGCTGCGCTCCACTCATCATTGTTTGTTCCCCCTCTTCACCAAACTGATATGGCTCTCTATTCTTGGAATCCCCATGAACGTCTTCCCTGGGCACTGTTGCTATCCTCCTTGGCCTCTTTAACATTGTGTTGCTTCTAGATGCCTGAGTGCGCACCACAACCTTCCTGGTGTTAGCAGTCGAGATATTTGTATTTGTTGATGGGCCTGCCTTGGATTGCCCCTTGGGTTTGGCTAATGTCGTTGTTGTTGGATTTGTTGTTGGTTTTTCTACTAGCACCTTCCACTGTGCAGGCCCGTCTTTAATTATCCAATCAACCTCTTCCCTAGTGATGCAGTACTGCATCTCCAACCATTTCTTCTTTGGATCCCTTATGACCTGGATCCATATATGGTGCATGGATGCCTTAAACCAAGCTATCCCTTCAAGATCTTGGACCACTTTCATAGGAATGTGCCACACATTTTCCATTCTCTATTGCATGTCTTCCAAAAACATAACGAAGACGACACTATTCACTTATTCATTTTTATTTTCTTTTTCCTACCACAGGGATTTGTATCGCGTTTCATAACACTTCCATGTCCTATCGAAAAATGTTGAAAACTTTGTCTCCTACCACCCTGACAAGGCTATGAGGATGATTAGCCACAAATAATGGAACTCAGTTCCATTATCCTGCACATCTCTACAGTCGATCAAGAATTGGTTCAGGAGGTAAGGCACCCAACTAAACATTACCCCTTTTGCGCATTGCGTGACGACTACAATGATTGCTGCTGGAGCCTCTTATTTTCTACATTTTATCAGCAACTTGCAAGCATGACTTGTTGGCGAGCCTCGTCGCATCATCATTGATATCTTTAAGGAAAATTCCCATGTTCCATCTATTGGTACCAAATTTCACCTTGATGCTCTCAAGAATCTCTTTCTCAGACACTTTCTTGTCTAGGTACTCTTTTGGTTGTGCGCCAAATGTGGGCAACCTTGTAATTTTGGCGATCAACCCCACATCAATCTGGGCTGGCCTATTCATTCAGAGAATGCCTCCATGTACTCGGGTGAGAAATTTATTGATGCATAGCCCCACATTCTTATTATGCCCAAAGTGCGTTATGTCCAGGAGGTTCATGATTCCCGAGTTGTAGAGTCATGTTATCCATTGCGCAAGATCCATGATAGGTCTTCCTATAGGTCCAATCTCCCCTATGTCTGCCAAGTAATCTCCCTCGGCCAGGTCTGGGAACTTTGTCGTGTCATGCACATCATGGTCTGAGTACCTTAGTTTAGGCACTTTCCTGAGCATGTATTCCATAGTTACCACTGCATCCGTGATGTAGGGAAGTGTTATTTATGCGACATCTTTCACCTTTCTTTTCTGCCTGACAACAGGTTGACCTTCTGCCATTGTTTATGTTGTGTCATTTTCTTCCCCCTTAAATTTAGGTTGGTTGGTGATTTCCTCTACCAACACCTCCTCTTCTTCATTTCCATGTTGATGACCCTTCATTTCCTCAGGTTTAGTAGGTGTTTCAGGGTTAGTGTTTGTACTACCATTTTGATTTCCGGATCTCTGCCCACTTCCCCTTGTGATGCTTTCGAGGTTTCATCCTCAACCCTCGTCAATATGAGTGACTCTATCTTCCATCTCTGTTAAATTTGCAGATCTTTGTTAAGGCATTCTCCAAAATTTTATTGAAAGCTTCTACTATCCCATTTTCCCGAGGATGATATGGTGTACTCTTCTGGTGATAGAATTCAAACTCCTTAGTCATAGCCTTGATGGTACAATTAATAAAATGGGTGCCTTGGTCACTCATCAAAATCTCGGGATACCCAAATATTGTGATCACCTGCTCAAATAAAAAGTGTGTTGTTGTCTCTACACTGCAATCCTTGATTGGTGCTACTTTTGCACATCTGGTTAAGTATTATGTCACAGTAATGATATACCTAGCTCCTAACCTTCTTGTTGGTGTATTAATAGGTCCGATAAAATCTATTTCCAATTTTTCAAATACATGAAGAGTTACTTGTGGTCTTAGGGGTGTCACATCCCTCCTATTGGGTTTTCCAACTCTCTGAAAGACATCACAATTCTGAAATTGTTTTTTGGCATCTTTATGAACTGTTTGCCACCATAAACCTGCACATAATACCTTCTACACAGTAGATTTTCCTGCATAGTTTCCTCCAACTATACCTTCATGAGATTCTGCTAAGATCCTAGACCATTCATGTTCCAATACACACCTTCTCAAGATGCTTTCTGTGCCCATCTTGTATAAAAGACCTGCAATGATTTGATAGTCTGTAGCTCTGACTACTAGATTTTTCTTCTGCGCAGTACTAAAATCCTTTGGTGCAACTCCTATACTTAATAATTCAAAGACATCAATGAAGTATTCATCAATTGCCTGTACTGAAAATAACTGTGCATAAGGGAATTTGTCTTCCAAGTTAGTAGGTTCTTCTCCATTTGTTACCCTTGACAAGTGATCAAGTCCTGCATTCAACTTCCCTTGCTTGATTATTACTTCAAAATCAAATTTCTGGAATAATAACAACCATCTACAGATTCTCCCCCCCAACAATGGATTTTTGACTAGATATTTGAGGGTAGAATGATGTGTGAACATTTTAAAATACTTGCCCAATAAATAATGACTGAATTTCTGAAGTGCATACATATAAAAATTAGGTCAGCTACAGGTTGAAGTTATGTCTTTTTGTGTATGTTAGGGTGTGTATTATGAATAAATCAAGAACATATATGTCTTAGTGATTCATAAGCATTTTATTTGGAGAACTCTCTTGTGGATCTTGGTATAAGGTATGTGTGGTTGCAGTATTGATGAGATATCGAAATCAATAGCAACAAAAAAAGTATCAGAAATAATAACAATGACAACACCAACATGTTGTCAGTTACAGTGATAGAGGTATTGACAAATTCGTCTACATTTATATTTCAAGGAAGTTGGACAGGGCAAGGAAAGGGGGTTATAGACTCCTTCTGGATGGAGTCGGTAAATTAGGGAGTTGGAGCTTCCTTTAGGTTGTAGCCTATGAATAGGGGTTTGGAGCCTCCTTCCAGTTGTAGCTGGAGAAATAGGAATTTGTTTCTTCCAATGAATGTACTTTTTGATAAATAAGAAAATCATTTCGTAGTTTTCTCCCGCATTGGGTTTCCATGTAAAATTCTGGTGTACAGTGTTTATGTGATGTCTATGCATCAAATTATTATGTTAATGATATATTGAATGCTAATGATATTTATTGGAGGTTTTATATTATGATTAAAATTACCAATTGTGCTCCTACTAATTCACTTCCCCCTCTAAGTATTCCAACAATTAGTATTAGAGTAGGTCCTTCATGAAGCAGTCTAACCACTGGAAGGAGATCATGGAATATGCTAATACTGGAGCACTAGTGTTTGAAGGTCATAAATATACCTTATGGAATAAAAGGATGAAAACATTTTTACAGGAACATGTATTTGATGTTTGGAAATCAATATTAGATGGGTATACAACACCAACCACTCCCCCAACCGATAGACATGGAAAGAAACTCAATGAAAACAACTTAAACGCTAAACGTACTATTCTGACTAGTCTAGTTGATTCAATATTTGTCAAGGTTATGGATTGTGACAATGAAAATGATATTTGGGATAAACTCCAAAATATTTATGAAGGACATGCCAAATTTAATGGAGCTAAGCTTCAAATCTTCAGAGCTAAGTTTGAACAATTGAATATAAAGTAAGATGAAGATATTGCAAACTACCTTCTACTAGTTGACGAAGTAGTTAAAACTATTAAGGGATTGCGAGTAGAAGTTGATGACTCAATGGTTGTTCAAAAGGTATTGAGGTCTCTTCCTATGAGATTTGATCCTAAAATATCATCCCTAGAATAAGAGTAGATCTTGGTACATTGAGAATGGACGACCTACATGGAATATTTACAACCTATGAAATGAGAATAGAAGATGAGAACCCAATCATGAAGGAAGAAGCTTTCAAGCCACCCAAGAAGAAAAAGAATAATAACAAACAAAATTCAAAACCAGGTTGCAGCTATAGTGATGATTCAAATGAAGATAAAGAGATGGATAACTTTGTAAGGAAAATAAAGAAAGGAACCGACAAGTATAAAGGTATGCTTCCATTAATTTTTTTTAATTGTGGTGGTATTGGTCATTTTGCTTCTAAATGTCCTCATAAGAATAAAGATAGTGATGAAGAAGAAGCTTATAAAAGGAAAAATAAATATCAGAAGGAAAACAAGAGAAGAAACAAAAGGAAATTCTTCAAGAAAAGTTTCTACTCAAAGGAGGACAATTCCTCATCAAATGAGGAGGATAATGACAGTGACATTGATTCAAAAAGAGTAATCTTCATGGAAGTATAAGTTGATACTGAAGAAGAAGGCGAATTTGATGTCAAAGAAGAGCTAATCACTGCATTAAAATAACTTAGGAAGGAAAGAAAGAAAAACAAGTCACTCAAGGAAGAGTTAAAAATGAAAGAGGGATATTAGAATTCCAACTTTGAAGAAATCGAGAAAATGGTCACAAGTCTAAAAATTCAAATAGAAGAAGATAAAATAATTAAGGAAAGATTTAGAATTCAGTTAGAAGAGAAGGAGAAAATGATTGGAATATTGAAAGTATAAATAGTCTCTTTAAGGAAAGATATTCATAAGAAATATATGCAACATAAGAGAACCATAATATTGGATCAAATCATCAGCAGTCAAAGACCATCCAATGAAAGATCTGGACTAGAATACAATCAAGTACAGAATGAGAATTGATAAAGATCTAAGACAACATCATAGGAAGAAAAACAAAGAATCTATGTAGAGATTGTCAGAGATTCTATCAATAAGGAATAATGCAAGCCCCCAAAGAAGAACATTCCAGAAATAAAGAAGACTCAAGAAGATGAATTTAGAAGAAGTGCATCGCAAAGAAGATCATCTACTCCCAAGTATCAAAGATTATTTTGTGGTCATTGTTTTAATCATGCTAATTTTAGACATAAAGTTGTAAACTGCATAGCCTATGCCAAGAACCAAAGTAACTATGCAGGGTAATTAAATAATAGTTATCCCATAAAACAATATGAAACATACAACAAAATCCATTTTTTTTTTGGTTCATTGAGTAATGAAGTAGAATGCTACAAATGCAACCGTTTTGGACACATAGCGAAGAATTGTAGATTGATTATTCCACCTAGGGGATCAAAGAAAAAAATTAATAGACAAATATCATAACCACAAGAGATATGGAAAAGAAATCAGAATCAATGCTCACTTGCTCTACAAGCCGAGAAAAAAAAAGTGATTGTTATGTTGACAATGGTTTTTCAAAGCATATGACAGGTGACAAGAACAATTTTCTAACTTTGAAGATAGAAAGAGATGGATCAGTTTCATTTGGAAATAATCATTCAACTAAAATTATAGGTAGAGGCATAATTAAGCTTGGAAGCAAGGGTGCCATGGAAGAAATGTTGAAAAGTCAACAAGAAATGTGTGTCTAATTTATTTTTCCCTTAAATAAATTGGACAACAAATATTAATCTATTATCTCATAATTACTTGAAAATAGTTAACTAAAATGGAAAATCAGTTAGCTATATGAAATTCGAGTTCAAAGGTTGACTGGTGGGACATCCAAGTCAAATTAGTTGTAAATGAGTGATTCAAAGTTGTAACAGAGTTGGATGTGTAGTTATGTGAGTTGTGAAGTAGTTTAACTCGGTTAAGTGAGTTAAGCTCAGTTGTACTAGTTGTAACTGAACTTACACTAGTGAGAGATCAGTGAATTAATTATTAATTAATCACAATCAGGGATCTCACATGCAACTGAAGATTTACCATTGTTAACTACATGCATGCCAGATCCAATGGAGACCCAGTTGAGATAACATGTGTAAGGGATAGTTTGGCTATCAGTTGTGATTTGAGTGAAGTTCACTCATGCAATCACACACATAGTGGATGTGCCCATGAGGAATGCGTAGCCTGGGCAAGAGGAATTCAAATTCATTTGCAGGTTTTCCATCAACATGGATTGCACAGAGGAGGCAGGTTGTCTGTAGACAGTAAATTGGCACATGCATTTGCCAATTTTTGTATGAGAGTGTGAGACGATTGTTATTGTAATGAGAGATCTTGGATTAGAGTTTTGTATGAGATTGTTTCATGATCCATGATATAAACATAATATATGGTAGTGGGGTTTTTAGCTTTATGCTTTCCCGGTAAAAACATATGTGTTATGTGTGATTGATCTTTCTTATTGATATTGTAATTGGAGATCGTGTTTTAAATTCTACAAGAATATTAATAGAAGAAATTATGTATTTAACAATGGCATATAATTGTTAGATTAGGAGAATCCAGGCAATACATAATTTGTATTGAAATTTCTACATGGTATCAAAGCGCAGAAGATTGCAAAAGTTGAGTTTGTGATTGGATAGAATTCATATTTGCAGAAAGAATTTCTTGGTGCTACAGTTGATTCAAGATCAAAATGGCTTTCAATGGATTGAGGTTAGAGTATACACTCGAGGGAAGCTTGAACTATATTTATTTTAAGGACAGGATGGAGGCAGTACTCGAAGACAATGGATTGAAGGAATTCATTGACAAAGATGTTCCTAAGCCAGATGTTGCAGACACTATAAATCTTGATGCATGGAAAAAGAAAGTGGCAAAGGCGAGGAGGATCTTGTTGGAGGGAGTAAGAGACCACATTGTCTCAAGCCTCCATGGGAAATCCACACCATATGCAATGTGCAAGGCTTTGATAGATCTATTCCAAAACAACAACGACCATAGGAAATTGGCGCTCAAAGATAAACTCAGGAAGATCAAGACGGAGAAGGGCGACTCCATTCCAAAATATCTCACAAAGTTTGTCCAATGTCGAGATGAGCTGGGGAGTGTGGGAATAATAGTCATTGATGATGATTTGGTGAGCTTGGTGCTCCTAGGACTTCCCAAGAGTTGGCAAAATTATCAATACTTTGTCAATGGAAGGGAAAAATTGCCAATTTGGGAATGACTATGGTCGGATCTAATGCAAGAGGAGTTCAGGCAAAACACTAGAGATGGCTCTTCATAAAAGCATGATGATGAAGAGGATTGTGCTTTGGCTTCCAAGGCAAAGAGAGGGAAGGGGAATAAATCCCATTCAAAATCTAAGTCTAAAGTTAAGAAGATGGACTTGTCCAAAGTGAAGTGTTTTCACTGTCACGAACATGGGCATATTGTTACTAACTGTCCACATAAGAAGAAGAACAAGAATGTTTTTGGAGTTGCAGCTGGTGAGGCCCTTTCCTTGCAATTTGAGCTTGACTTCTCTTTGATCGCATGCATGGCTTCAAGTGCATTGGGTTCGGTGTGGTATTTGGATAGTGGTGCTTCCTTCCACATGACGGGAGATAATGACCTTTTCAGTGTCTTGGAGGAGAAAGATCTCAAAATGCATATAGATATGGGATACAATGGATGATACAATGCGATTGGAATTAGTACCATTACCTTTCAGAGGGATTCAGGTAAACCATTTCAATTGAAAGATGTTATGTATGTTCCAGGTCTAAAGAAAAACCTAGTCTCAGTCGCAATGTTGGAGGACAGAGGCTATGACATTGTTTTCAGTGATGGAAAATATTTTTTGCGACACAAAACAACAGGTCAAGTCAAGAGGATAGGGATTCGAGTTAAGAATATCTACAAGATGGAGGTAGATGGCTGCGCTGCCATGATGGGCAAGGAAAAAAAAATTGTGAGCTGGGATGAGGGCGAATTATGGCACAAACGATTGGGCCATCTTCATCATGGAGCCTTGAAAATCATGCAACAAATATCTACTGGAATTCCAATTAGAACACTTGCTCAGTTAGATTAGTGCAAGGGTTGCACCTTGGGGAAGTATGTAAAGTCCACCTTTCATGAAAAGGATAACTTTGCTTCAGTGATCCCGAAGAGAGTTCACACAGACATCTGTGGACCATTCTCAGTTGCTTCAACAACAAAACATAAGTATTATGTTATTTTTGTTGATGACTTTTCTCATAAATGTTGGATCTTCTTCATGCAGAAGAAGGATCAAACAGTCTCAAAGTTCTGTGAGTTTAAAGCATTGGTGGAGAAAGAGTCAGGGAAGCAAGTGAAGGCTCTTAGGAGCGATAATGGTGGAGAATACATCTCTAACAAATTCAAATACTTATGCAGCAACGAAGGAATTCGAAGAGAACTCATAGCGCCTCATAACCCACAACAAAATGGGTTCACGGAGAGGAATAATAGAACGATTGTGGGTGCAGCATGAGAGATGTTGCATGATCAGGGTCTGCCAATGCATTTGTGGGTGGAAGAATGCAATACCGCAATTTATGTGCAAAACCGTTGTCCTCATAGAGTACTTGGAATGAGTACACCTGAAGAAGCTTTCACTGGTAAGAAACCTGATGTTTCTCATTTTAAGATTTTTGGCTCATCTGTTTATGTGCATGTGACCAAGGATGATAGGAAGAAGTTGGAACCAACTGCTGAAGTTGGGATATTTGTGGGGTACACAGAAACACCCCATAATTATCGTGTGTATTTTCCTAACATTAAGATGACTATTATGTGAAGGGATATAAAATTTGATGAGGGGAAAGCCATGCGGTTGTCCCTTGAGAGGGAGTTGGACTTGCATGTAGAGGAGGAGCTGCTGGTTCCAAAAGATGAGTCTCAATATGTGGATCAACCACATGAGGAGGTTCATGGAGGGGAGGAAGCCACTCAAGCAGATCCATCCATCAGAAATGGAAGAAAGCACACCACAGAAGTTGATAGATTGAGACTAGATATTGCATAGAATGTAGGAGCTCCTACTTCACAATACAGACAGAGATAGTCTCCTGATCGATTTACTGGATACATGGCTCTCATGAGAAAATGTGTTGTGACTGAACCATCTTCCTTTCAGGAAGCAGTGTAGGATCCCACTTGGGTTGATGCTATGGTGGAGGAGTATGACTCCATTGTCAAAAACAGTGCATGGGAAATTGTCCCAAGACCAGTCGACAAATCAGTGGTAGGTTCAACATGGATCTACAAGGTAAAGAAAGTTGTTGATGGGAGTGTGGAGAAATACAAGGCTAGGTTTGTGGCCCGGGGCTTCTCACAGATCGAGGGGATATATTATGATGATACCTTTTCACCTGTCACAAGGTAATCTTCCATAGAATCCATCCTTGCACTCTCAGTGCAGATGGGCTAGTGCATCCATCAGATGGATGTAAAAACTGCATTTCTCAATGGGATCATTGAGGAAGAAGTGTACATTGAGAAGCCAAAAGGCTTTGAGACCTTTGATAGGGAGTCTCATGTGTGAAAACTCAAGAGAGCATTGTATGGGCTGAACCAAGCACCCCGTGCTTGGTACATTTGGATAGACAACTATTTCACCGGACTGGGCTTCACCAAAAGTGAAGCGGATGCAAACCTATACCAAATTGTGGTGGAGGGTAAGATTTTAATCATTGGTCTTTATGTTGATAATTTAATATTGACTGGTGATGAGAAGCTGATACACTCATGCAAGGAGGACCTTGAAAAGGAGTTCGAGATGAAGGATTTGGGCCTCCTTCATTATTTCCTTGGATTGGAAATATGGCAGCAAGATGGTGAAATTTTTGTGTCTCAAGGCAAGTATGCAAGGGAGATACTGAGTAAGTTTCACATGGAGGGCTTCAAAAACATGGATACTCCTCTTCCAGGAAACTGGAGGAAAGAGGATGCTACTTCTGGAGAGGTAGTGGATGCTACTGTCTATCGACAATTAGTGGGTTCGCTAATGTATTTAGTGAACACGAGACCAAACATTTGCTATGCGGTTAACCAGATGAGTCAAGCAATGTTTAAGCCTACCAAGCTCTTTTGGAAGGCGGGTAAGCATGTCCTAAGATACCTGAGGGGCACATCTGAGTATGGCTTATGGTACAGACAGACAGATGAGGTGAAGTTGCATGGCTTCACGGATGCAGATTGGGTGGGCAACCCAATGGACATAAAGAGCACATCAGGGGGGATATTTAGTATCAGATCTACATTTTTTTCTTGGTACAACATGAAACATAGATCTGTGGCACTCAATTCAGCGGAAGCAAAATACATGGCAATGATTCAAGCTGCATGTGAGGCTATCTAGATGAGAAAGATCTTGGTTGGTTTGTTTGGTTCTCATTTAGATCCGACAATGATTCATTGTGATAATCAAAGTTTTATTAAAATCTCGATTAATCCTGTGTTTCATGATAGATCTAAGAATATCGATATCCGATATCATCATCTCAGAGATTGTGTGTAATGGAATATCATGTTGCTTCAGTACATTCCTACAGAAGATCAAGATGCAGACATTCTAACGAAGGCACTCACCAGGAGAAAATTAGAATACCATAGAGACAGGATTGGGGTGAAGGATAATCCATTTCTTGTTGAGAGGGAGTGTTGAAAAGTCAACAAGAAATGTGTGTCTAATTTATTTTTCCATTAAATAAATTGGACAATAAATATTAATCTATTATCTCATAATTACTTGAAAATAGTTAACTGAAATGAAAAATCAGTTAGCTATAGGAAATTCAAGTTCAAAGGTTGACTGGTGGGACATCCAAGTCGAATTAGTTGTAATTGAGTGATTCAAAGTTGTAACAGAGTTGGATGTGTAGTTATGTGAGTTGTGAAGTAGTCTAAATCGGTTAAGTGAGTTAATATCAGTTGTACTAGTTGTAACTGAACTTACACTAGTGAGAGATCAATGAATTAATTTTAATTAATTCACAATCAGTGATCTCACATGCAACTGAATATTTACCACTGTTAACTACATGCATGTCAGATGGAGTGGAGAGCCAGTTGAGATAACAAGTGAAAGGGACAGTTTGGATATCAATTGTGATTTGAGTGAAGTGCACTCATGCAATCACACACACATTGGATGTACCCATGAGGAATGCGCAACCTAGGAAAGAGGAATTCAAATTCATTTGTAGGTTTTCCATCAACAAGGATTGCGTAGAGGAGGCATGTTGTCTAGAGGCAGTAGATTGGCACATGCATTTGCCAATTTTTGTATGACGGTGTGAGATGATTGTTAGTGTACTGAGAGATCTTGGATTAGAGTTTTGTATGAGATTGTTTCATGATCCATGATATAAACATAATATATGATAGTGGGTTTTTTAGCTTTATGCTTTCCCAGTAAAAACATTTGTTTTATGTGTGATTGATCTTTCTTCTTGATATTGAAATTAGCGATCGTGTTTTTAAATTCCGCAAAAATATTAGTAGAAGTGATTATGTATTTAATAGTGGCATATAATTCTTAGATCAGGAGGATCCAGGCAATACATAATTTGTATTGAAATTTCGACAAGAAAATGTTCTATTGGTCGAATATATGAAACACAATATGTTGAGTGTAAGTCAAATGTGTGATCAAGGACACACACTTCAGTTCGACTCAAAGAAATGTGAAATTAGGAAAGAAGGATCAGGAAAGTTAGTGGTGACAGTGATAAGGACTCCGAACAACATATATGTTTTGAATGAAATTGTAAAATAAAGTTGTTTCTTAGGGAAGGAAAACGAAAGTTTTCTCTGGAACAGAAGAATGGGTCACATGAACTTTGACAATCTTGTCAAAATCAGTAGAAAGGAAGCAGTAAAAGAAATGCCTGAAATTTCAAAGACAATGAATACTTTATGTAAGAATTGTCTTGGGAAACATGTCACATTTTTGCCTCTTTTTTCGGGTTTCCTCGATTTTCATGTCCATTGTTGGGCAATTTTTCGGCACATGGTTTTTGCCAATGATTTTCTGTATTCGGTTAAGGAATTAGGGTTGTTGACTAATCTAGGTCATTGGGTTAGGGTTTTGGATTTCGTTGGATCCTATATGTATATTGTATTGTAAACAATGTATCACAATGAATGAATACAAAATATGTTGGTTTTCCCAGTTTGGGTTTCCAGGGGAGAAATCTCAGTGTAATGTTTGTATTTTCCATTGTATATTTTCTGTTCTTTTACTGAAAATTTGTTTTCAATAAAAAATTGTATGAGGTTAAAATATACATTTGGTATCAGAGCTTTGTTGGCTTCACATGGACTCCTTTGTGGTCAAGGTTTTGGCTCAGGACTGTGATAAACCTTGTTACAATGGGAGATCTTTGGTATTGATTTTTCATGTGAAAAGAAATAACGAGCAGTTTGAAAATGGAGATCAAGAAGTTTAATGAGAAATTTTTTGAGTTGTGGAAGCTCAATATGGAAGATCTGTTGTTGGACAAAGATCAGTGGATCACAGTTGATTCAGTTACTGCACCTACAGGAAATTTAGCAAATGACTGGAAAAAGTTGGATCAGAAGGCGAATAACACAATCCGACTATGTCTCTCAGATTCAATATTAATGAATGTGTCGGAGGAAGCTACAGCCAAATATTTATGGGATAAGTTGGGGAAGTTGTATCAGTCTAATTCCCTAGTAAATAATCTATTTATGAGAAATAATATGTATAACCTGAGGATGAGATATGGAGACTCGGTGGCAAAGAATTTGAACTTATTTAATACTATGGTAAGTCAGTTAGTATCTGTTGAGATTAAAATTTCAGATGAAGATAAGTGTATCAATTTACTCTGCTCTTTACCAGACTCGTGGGATAGTCTGGTTGTGGCCATAGGTAGTAATACAAATGACTTGAAGTTTGATGATGTAGTCTCATCCTTGTTGTCGGAGGATATGAGATGGAAGAACATGGAAGGAGATAGCATAGATGCAATATTTGCAAGAGAATTCTCCCAGGAAAGAAACAGATCTAAGTCCTCAAGTGGGAGATATAAATCTAAGGGTAGACCTAAATCTCCTGAAAATTTTGTAAAGGTATGCTAGAGATGTGGAAAAGAAGGGCACTATAAGAAGCAATGTATATCCAAGGTTGAGAAAAAGAAGGTATTTGAAGAAGCTCCTTATACAAAAGAAAATACCTCCAAGGAAGAAGGAGGGGATGTGTACTTGGATTCTTCAATAACACATGCATATCATGAGGTATGGTTGGTTGACTCAGGTGCATTATTTCATATGACTCCCCGTAGGGAGTGGTTCTGTGAATATGAAAGGTATGTTGGAGGTAATGTTTTCCTCAGTGATGAATCGACAACTAGAATCATAGGACGAGGAAAATTCAAGTTGAGGTTCATATATGGAAGTATTAGAATATTACATGGTGTTATGCACATCCTAGGATTAGCTAGAAATTTGATTTATGTAAGAAAAATGGACGATGCAGGGGTAAAAAAAATATTTGAAAAGGAAACCTGTAGGATGGTTCAAGGAGAAATGGTGTTGTTGAAGGGAGCTCAGTTTGGAACTCTGTATAAGATGCAAGAAAACACTATTAGTGATGGGTGTAATAGTTCCATTGTTCATGATATTTGAGTTGAAGAAGAAAGAACTCCTACAGTCTTTGGATAAAAGGTTATGATGTGGAATCAAAGACTGGGGCATATCAGAGAGAAGGGTCTTCGACTACTACATGGTAAAGGTATGGTTGAAGGTATGTTTAACTGTTCTTTGGATTTTGATTTCTGTGAAGATTGTGTATATGGGAAGCATAATCAGGTAAGAATCCCCTCTAGTGCAATGAGGGTAGAAGGAATTTTACAACTAGTTCACAGTGATGTGTTTGGACCTCTGTCGGTTCCATCACTGGGAAAATATGTGTACTATGTCTCATTTGTAGATGACATATAAAGGAATACTTGGATATATTTCCTCAGGAAGAAATATTAATTCTTTGACATGTTGAAATATTTTAAGGCTCTTGTTGAGAATCAAACAAAGAAAATAATTAAGGTGCTAAGGACAAATAATGGCAGAGAGTTCTGCAGGAATGAATTTGAGGAATTTTGTAAGAAGTGCGGTATAGAAAGGTAGAAGAATAATCCATATAAACCTTAGCAGAATGGAGTTGCAGAAAGGATGAGCATGACACTGATGGAAAAAGCAAGGTGACTGCTAAGTGGTTCCAGGTTAGGGAAAGAATTATGGGCAGAGGCAGTGGGTATTGCATGTTACATGGTAAACAGATCACCCTCATCGACACGGGATGAAAAGACTCCATGAGAGGTATGGACTGGTAAGAAAACTTCTCTCACACATCTCAAGGTATTTGGATGTGAGGCCTATGTTCATGTTCCAAAGGAAAACAAGATTAAACTATATAAGAAGGTTGGAAAGTGTATCTTTATTGGGTATAAAAATGGTCTCAAAGGTTATAAGCTTTGGAACCTAGAAACTAAGAAGGTTGTGTATAACTGAGATGTGGTATTTAGAGAAATGAAGGATGTTGTTAAACAAGAAGTCCTACCAAGTAAGGAAGAAATAGAAAAAATATAGTTTGATTTAAAGGACGGTGAATCAAAATCTATAGAAGAACACGAATCAGAAGAATAAGATCCTCATATTCCAGTAGTGAGGAGATCGGTTCGAGAAACAAGGATACTAGAAAGGTATAATCCATCTGCTTTTCATTCAAATGTTTCTTTGTCAATTACCGATGATGATCCTAGAACTGTTAGGGAGGTGTTGAGCACTAAACACACTCTAAAAGATTTTGCGAAATTTCTTTCTTTTTGGGTACCACTTATCTTTTTTGAATCAGAGTTAGTATTATGGGATGGATGAACTTAAATGTTGTTATAGAGTCTCGTTATTGGTTATTCCTTTTTTTATTGAAGGAATGATTTTTTTTAGTCACATGACATGAAAGGCCTAAAATGTACATGGCTTAAACTTTTTCAATCATCGTTGATCGATAATTTCTTATCTATAATACAGTTCTTTAACATAGCCGATACGGTTTTTGGTATCAGCGAAATCATCGATATAAATCACAAATGCAGACAACCATATCAAATCACCGATAACCAATACATTTCAACATCAAAAAATTATAAGGGTAGAAACGACAAAAACATTGACCAACACAAATTGTTTATCATTGATTACCGATACGTCTTCGACATCAACATGACAGGATGTTGTAGCCAAGGATGTTTGTTTGAAGAAATTCACCAATGCTGAAAAACATTTCTCACAAAGAGGTCAAAATCGATAAGCCACGTGTCTTGGCCACGTTAATAATCTGTATGACTCAGTCTCTTCCCCACGTCATCCTTTGAGGTTCCCCCGTGTCATATTTGTATTTCCATGTCAACATTTACACATTAGCGTTGTAAGGCAATTTTTATCAGTGTAAGAACTTTTGCCTAAAGGTATCAACGAAAAATGTCTAAGGAAAACTATCTATGTTGATTCACTCATTTACTATCGGCAGACTGATAGGTAATCGAACACCGGGGTTTTCATCGAACCTTCGCCATTCTACACCGACAGTCCTGGATGATCTGTGATGTTGTTCCATTCAAAATACCTTGTTTTATTTTCCCGACATCGATCATACTAGTTTCTTGTGAACACGAAAGGGCCTGGTGATTTGATGGGACACCCCTAGCTGAGGTAAGACAAATTTCTACGTTTTAGTAGACAAATTAAATTTTCACGCAACCAACACCACAACCCTGCGCGCTAGCCAACCATTGGAATTTGAATTCGTTGATGAATTATGAAAACCCTCTCTTGCACTGCCATCCTATATTGAATTTAATCCTAAGCATGGTGGATATTTTTTAATAAATTGCACATATCGCATTTGCACTCCCGAATTAAAATCTTGATGCGACAAGGTAAGTATACATTCTGTTTAAGTTTACAAGGTCGTACCCAAACATGTTATTTCATTCAAAAATTGTTTATTCCTCGAAGCAGACGAAGGAGAAAGAGAAAGCGTCGAGGAGGTTACAACCCACTCCTTGAATTTGATTACTAGTAAAACCATGTTAATTTATTGCAAGTGAGAGGTAAGCATTGTATTTATCATTTTTTCACTTGTGATTGAGTCAATGAATCTTGTCGAGGTTGGTTGGCTACTCAATATAACATTCTTTTCGTTTCTGTAGAAAAATGCCTCCAAGGAAGCCAACAAGCATGTGCTCTCCAGGGATGATTTTAAGGATGAAAATTTATTTTAAAATGTAGAAACCTTGGTGAATATTACTAATCCTTCATATTCCAAATATAAATTTTTGGCGATATTTTTGTAAACATATTCAAATTTCTAAGGATTTTATATAGTTTATATAAAATTTTGGCGATTTTTAAGGTAAAATAATTTTATCATAGGGAATTTGGGCGAATCATTTTTAGAATAACGAATATTTTTTTGGGAAAAACCATGGAAAACTAGCCCATGAGCGAAATTTATCTCTCTGATAATGCCCAAAAATAAGGAAGAAGAGGTCGACAAAGGGTCTACATGGGGTGCTATGAGGGAAATTGATTTTGTCTAAAAGACATAATCAATTATCCGCATTTCCACCAAAAATAATTTTTCCCAACCTCCGACATTCAACAACCCAGAGACAAGCACTGGATCTAAAATGGTGCTCCCACATTGGGGATACTTGTATAGGAAAATCAGCCAGGAGGATTACCCGGATTTCACACCCCACAACAACTTGGACGTCATAATATTGGATGATCAAGTGTTATTGAACATCAGGAGATCATACCTACATAGGGTGGCTTGTCAGACCCCAATTATTCCCTGTATCGAGACTCTAAGATGGATACTCAACCACACAAACATGGTGAAATGAACTATCAACAATGCAGAGGGAGAATACGTTGGTGTTTTCCTTCCAGTTGAGGTACAAAAATATTATAAACGCAGGGACCCAGAGGAGAGGTTAAAAACCTATTATGTGGTCAAATTTTATGAGTATCATGACACTAGTAGGTTACTGGCCTCATGTTGGATTTAAGACAAAAAAATCACAAACAAAAACACTAATTGGTACAACACGGTGAATGGAGAAAAGGACTTCTCAAAATTTTCAGAAGCTTGGATGCCCTTGGCTTATACTGTGAATATTTTCGGGAGTAGTTTCAATTGGGGAGCCATTATCTCCAAGCAGCTGAGCAAAAATATCCTACAGGACCAAACACCGAAAGAAAGAGAAGTTCGAGTCTTCTACATGGCATCCTACTTGTTGGATGTAATCTGCACGCATAATTCTTTTTGTAGGTATGAATTTAAGCTAGAATATTGTCGAATCACCTGTACATGTTTATTTCAGTATCTTATGGGAAAATACATACAAAAGATCATATGCCATGATCTATGATGGGTTCATAGACATGTTATACTTCATTAGTTTTAGAAAGTTATTCCCTAGGCTTTCAGCGGAAACAAATAAAATGATATCTAAAGTTGGCCACTGGTACTTTGAAGAGACAAGCACCTATATTAGGGTTTTTGGAGCTACTGGTTCCCCCACCTACTCTCTGTTCATGTCTCGGATCATCTCATATTGGGAGATATCTGTTACCAGACTATTTTACAAGGTTATAATTCTTCCCTGGTAAAGGATAAGAAGAGATATTTCATTCCTTATGGATTTCATATAGGATTTTATATGGTTAAATACACTGCGCAAGAGAAACAATAAGGGTTAAATCATCTTGCGTATTGATTCCCCATAGGATACTTTCACAAGAAAGATCCAAACGATTTAGTTCCCCAAGATGCATCACAGGTATCCTCCTATTGGCCGTATGCTCATGATATTTTTGAAGATGAAATATTTACAGAGGGCACCCAAGAATCAGAGGAGGTTCTCCATAGAAAGTCTATCCCGAATATGACCAGATTCAAAGTGACGACTATGGATGAGAAGGTTGAAATGATAGAACAGACAACTCAAGAATCCCTCAGGGTAAGAGAATAAAATAGAGAAATAGAAGCAACATAGGCACGAAGGAGGGGGTTGTTGTTACTAGAATAAGACGAAAGAGATATACAAATATTTGTAGAAGATCCCCCACTCAACTCTTTGATAGAACCCTTGAGCATTACCCCAATTGATACAAACCACCCTGAGGAAGAACTAAATGGCTTACATGCAATTCCACCAGAGGAGACCGTTGACCAACAAAACCCCAACCCCATGTCACCACAGGAAGGATCGTCGATGACTACTAGATCTCAGTGGGGGATAGCAAGACCATCAAGTGGGACGGGTGTGCCTACTGTCCTCATAGAATTAATTACCATATATGACAATGAGTAAATTTCATAGGTTTCGTGCATAACCCCGGTACCAATCACAGAAGAGGAAGAACTAGGGGAAACTTCTGCTCCAGATTTCGACGCTTTGACCCCAAATCCCCAGGAAGGCGACCATGAGACACAAAACACTTTGGACACTGAATTTCTCAACCAATTGGGAACATAGCCTCAGAGTGACAACTCTAAGAATGACTTGGGTGCCGGTGAACAAGAAGAAGAAATACAACAGCTAGAAAGTGACATCTCAACAACTGAACCCCAAGCTCATGTCGATCCTTTTCCTACTTCCCCATCTAGTATCAAGACTCCACTAGTCGACGAGCACCAATAGGAGGCAAAGTCACCAGAACATACAAAAGTTTCCCCTGCCAAGGAATTAAGAGAACCTACCATGGAACATCTCTATGTGGCCGAAAGCCTAGGCAGTACTCTGTCTTGGGGAGATCAATAGATTCCTGAACCAGTAGATGAAATCACCGATATACAAGAAATTAACTATGAAAAAAAAAGGAAATTTGTAATGAGAAGGACTACCAAGAAAAGGAGGCTCATGCTCGATAGCACACTTCTCATACCACAAAGGAAACATTGTTTGACACAAAAAATGATAAGATGACTGAGTTAATCAGAGCAGGTATGGCTATAATTGATGCTACTTTAGACATGGTAGGAAGGGATGAAATGGAGGTAGACTCCATGAAGAAAGAACTGGACCATCTATGACATCAAGAAAAATATTACCAGAATTCGACAAAGGAAGTGGTACTCCTGAAGAGTGATTTATGAGAAATGTATGCACAGTTCACTAGTGAAAGAGATCTCTTCACTGCTCGCATAACTAATTTCCAAGAAGACACCGTCATGGGGTTGGAAACCTATAAATACATGCATCAATGGTATGAAAAGGCACATCAAGCCTTAGAACGGATAGACTACACCAATGAATTGTAAAAGTGTTGAGATATAGAAGAGAATGGCATCCGAGTGATGATGGATAGTAGCATCACTCGAATAAAGAAGGAAATTGAACATTGGGTTAGCATGGTCCAGGAACCTCAACAGAAAATGAAAGAAATATGGGGAGAATGTGAGAAAATCTGGGAGAAAGTCAACCGAGAAATGAAGAGCCTTGACCTACCAGAGTTTGGTCCACTAGAAGATTTTGTCGATCTGCATGACATAGTTAAACAACATGAAGAGCAATAACTGGCATGGGAAGTGAATATTTCTCATATTTCTAGCATGATCCTAGGTCAAGTGAAGAAGTTCATGGAACCCCCGATTAAATCTCTTGCATTTTTAAAACACTTAAGTGTCAAGGTAATCAAGTAAAAGGAACGGGAAATAGAGATAAAAGAGGTCATCTCTGTTACACCTCAAAATTACTCACTTTGATAGTGTCACACGTGTCATCATTATGAGTGTTGTAAGTGTCGCATCTTGTCCGCACGTGTCGCATCTTGACTATAAGTGTTGCAAGTGTCAAAAATAGTATGCTGCCATCTTGCCTATGTCGTTCCCATAACGACATCATGAAAACACTTAAGACACCTCAAATGATAGTTTAGAAGAAGAAAAAACACTTGGAAAGAAGTACAAGCCCTTTGGCATTGGAAAAACCACTCAAAAAATGAATTTTGGAGAGGACCGCTCCCCTATCCATTGTCAGGGAGTGCTGGTGCTCCCAGAGCCTCTTTGGGGGAGTGCTTGAGCACCCTGTGCACCCTTATGGGGGAGCACTACCCTCTTTTTATCAAATTCTGGGTTCGTTGAGGCAAATAAGGGAAGAATCCATCAATTCTGGAAGGTAGTTGGATTCGAATAGATGGTCAATTCATGATCTTAGGGGAGATCCTCAAATAAAGGAGAGGAATCCTCAACTCATCCCAAATATATCTCAAGTGGTTGGACCTCTCCAAGGTTATATAAAGAGGCCTTCTCATGGTGAAAAAGGGGGAAGAAAGTTGGAGAATTACATCAAACTTATGATCTCATGAGTGAGATGCCATCAAAGAAATCAATGGATATTGATTAAGAAAAGGGGTTGGACAAGGAGAACTGGAAGAGGCTGATGCACCTTCATTCAAAGGATTGTAATTACTTTTACTTGTTCTCATTAATATAATCAATGCTTGGCCTGTTTCTTTCAAACTTGTACTTGTTCCATATAAGTTTGTCTGCAGTAGATGGATCTATGATTGAGCTAATCTCAGTAGAGTAGGAATTCCATTGTATCTTTGTTTGTTTTGCAGGACCTATCAAGGAGCTCAAGATCGAACCTCAGCCTAGACTTTGCAAGGAAAAACATCGTTCATAAGGTACACATCTTTCTCCTTCTCTTTCTTTCATTAGATTGATTAGATCTAAAAGGAAGTTAGTGTCCATGTTAAGCACCTTCTGTCTTGGCCTTAGGAGTTTAGAGACCAAGAGGGAATCCACTTGTCCGCAGGGGAAATAACCTACAACATAAATTGGCGACTCCACTAGGGAGGAGCTCTTATGTTTGTTTCCATTCCCAGATCTTGTTTTGTTCCTTTTCCCACTGATTTTATCTACTCCATATGTTCATATTGATCCTTAGATTGGTTTGATTGCTTCATTATGTCATCAGGATCACCTTGATTGATTGAATTTCCTTCATTTTTTGAGTTTTTGGACATTTTTCTGAGTTTTTGGAGCAGAGCGCTCCCCCCTTGTTTCTATCAGAGCACTAGAACTCCCCTGTAGCCTTACACAGAGTGCTCAAACACCCTGGTGCCCCTTATACTAGAGCGCTACCCCATTTTTTGTGAGAAATTCTCCAAAATTTTCATTTTCTGAAGTTATTTCTGGGTTTTGGCACTTGCTCAGGGTCCTATACTCTCAATCCATCTTGATATTAGCTTTAAAACACCATTCTTTCTGAGAATTCATCATCTCTTTCTTGGATTTTTGACATTTGTCCTTGCTTTGCAATAACTCTTTGTCTTTGCTGACCTAGAGTTAACTTGTTGTTTTCTTCTCCTTTATCTGACTGGGTGAAAACTTTTGTGAGGAAATCCAAAGGTCTCTGAACCTTTTCATTTGATCTTTGAAGTCAACTTTCCATCATTTCTCTCTTTGTTTGAGGTTTTTGGTTCTTGTTTCAATTTGGTTATCTTTGTCCTTCTTGTCTATTTCACGACGAGAGTGTATTTTTTGTTTTGTGTGAATTTTGCTTCTAATTGTTTAATCTTGAAGTTTGATTGAAATTTATAAGTATTGCATCTGATTATCATTCACATATAAGAAAAAAGACATATTTTAGTGATTGGTTTGGATGTTAGAAGGCATTTCTGAAATTTTTAGCATTGCATTGGATTTCATTGAGAAACACTTGTATAAGGACATTGCATCTTAGTGTTTGATAGTGAAAACAAATTTCTCTCTTTCCCTTAAATAGCCATTCATCGAAAGACAAAATTTCTTATCATATTCTTGCGCATTTTTTGGGATTTGAGTCATCATACCATCAGTTTCATTGTCATGCACCCTTAGAGTAAAGAACAACCATAAAATCAACACTAATTAAAAATTATTTAGAACATTTTTGTTTTTAGGATATTCCACCAACATTAGACTAGGATTAGCACTTTGGATTAGGCTGTGAGTACAACTCTCCAAAGTTTTCAAAACGAACATTAGCATCCTAAGATAGGGAGAGTCAAATCCAATTGTCGTATAGGCTTTCTGGGATCCCCCTCTCACACAGGGGTTACACACGAGGTCGCATTCGGGTGAATTACGAAGATTATCCCTTCGTGGTTTAACTATTTGTAGTGTTTGGATCGTATATTGGGGGTCACTTGAGGGTATACCCACGATTATGTGCAGGAGCCTCTCGAGTTGATTTCGAAATTGTTATCCTGCCCATACGTTCAGATTAGACTGTCGACTGTACCCTCCCAAGGGATGACTGTGAGTTGGTGTCTGTAGTTTCCATAATCCTTAGGTACTTACATGAGGCGACAGTGAAGAGAAATCTCACTGTACCTGGGATAGACATTGGTCAAACTCACTCAGGCTCCTTGGAGGGTAAATCCACAATTTCTGCGTGGAATATTGCACCAAGGTGAAAGTCTGTTAAGAAGGTCACCATTGTAACTTTTCCACCATATCCTAGCCCCTTATTGACTTGGTCACATGACATTGGATTTAATCACCAACTAGTACGATCATTGAGAGAAGTCTTGTTTTCTTGGTTTTGATTCCTAGATTTTATTAGCGTATGTTGTTTCTTTTTGTTAGTTGGCCCTAAGATTTTCAGCGTGTACTGTTATTCTCCAAAATTGATCCTGTAGATGATACAGGTATTCACCAATCACGTAGGATGCAAGGGCTTCCTCCAGAAGGATACCAACCCTTACCTCCTAACCCTCCAGAAGACAACTACTGAGGAGAGGTAGAAAATCAATCTGATGCTGGAAGTGTTGTTGCGCCTCCGTTAGATAACTCAGAAGGTGTTTTGGTTACGGTTGAGAATCCCTCTCCTCACACTACATCTGTGTTGGTAACCCCTCTTGAACCACTTTTTCTTCGTTTAGACTCCCTTGGGAACGTCATAGACGAAGAGGTCCCACGATTACCGGAGAGAGATTTTACCGAAACATATATGGGATCCACAGAACCAACCTTTGGTGATGAGTATAGGACTCTTGTTCGTCCTAGCACTACAGTAGATACAAATACCACACCTTCTCATTCTATATGGAGGACTTCATCAGGACACGATTTCTATGAGCATTTCGAATCCTTTCAACAACCCTTCCATCCTCATGACCCTCCTGGTGAAACAGGACCATCCGATCAAACTATGAATCACCCCATCGATTAGGTCATTAACCCTACTATTACATCATCACAAGTCCATCCTAATGTTGGACTCATCACCTCTACTCATTCCCAAGGCACTTCAATCCCTACCCCCACTTTTACAAACTTTCACTCTACAACTCCACATGTTCCGCACGATCCTGCTGGGACATATTTTCACCCGAGAATGCAGACCCTTGCCAACCAAATACAACCGACTGGAGTGAAACCACAATCTAGCCGACCTATCCCTCCTGGAGGACCACCATTCTATGGCGGGCCTGGGACAACCCCCTTTTCATGCTCCTCCTGGAGGGAAACTTCCCTTTGCCAGTCATACCCTGGTCGTTAATCCACCGCTGGCAGGAGGGAAACCTTCGTTTGCTGGAAACCCTTCACAACCCTGGGGAGTATCTTCATGGGGCACTTTTACCCAACCCCATGTTGGGGGGCATTCATATCATAACCCACAAGGAGGAGTATCGAATCTTGTTCCTTCCGGAACATATTATGGACAACCTTATCCAGGCGGCATCCCAAACACCACCTGGAGTCCTCAGGGACAAAAACCTTATCTGCCTCCGGGATCTAATGTGTATCTGCCTCTGGGATCTACTCCCTACCATCCTCAAGGGAAAAATGTTTATCCTCCTTATGGGCAAGCAAATCACATGGCTTATAATGCTCAGAACCCTCCAGGTTATCCAAATGTTTCTCATCCTTCATCAAATCCTGCTTATCCTGGCCAACAACAACCATATGTAGGAGGACCTACTGGTTACAACTATCCACCTAACCCAGTTTATGGTCCTACTGGTGTTCCTATGCCACACCAGTATCATCGACAAATTAACTGACAACTACCTTTCCTTTCAACACTGGATCTCCCAGACTTGTCTCGGTTAACTAATGATCCTATTTTTCATTTGCCGATTTGGCCAGTCATTCCAACTAAAATTCCTTATGATATTCCGAAATTTGACGGAAAATATGGAGAAGACCCAAATAACCATGTGATGACTTTCCATTTGTGGTGTTCATCAAACTCCCTCATGGATGATTCTGTACGTTTGCGTCTTTTCCAGCGAACACTTACGGGATCATCAACAAAGTGGTATATTGAACTACCACATGCTTCTTTTCATGATTTCAATTCCCTTGCCATGTCTTTCCTCACACACTTTCAACTACTTATTCGCTACGAGACGAGTACTAAACTCTTGAAACCTCTTCTTCAAACTGACTCTGTGCATATCTCTGACCATATTCATGAGTGGAGACGACGATGGAGGATGATCAAGGTAATCATTCCTGACATATTATTGGCAGAATAGTTTACTAAATAACTTTTACCCTCGATCGCTCGCGATGTCGCTATGGGTGGCGTGGTCATCGACAAAGAAGCCATTGCTCGGGCTCAGTACTTAGATTTGGTTTATTCCCAATCTGGTACTTTGCATGATTTTCTTTTGAATGTTTCTTGAGCTAATACCGATACATCCAAGCTGTCATCCTCATCTCATGCGGACAGTGTTATCGGTTCCATCAAAACTCAATCTACTTCCCAATTGACCACACTCTCCTCTACCTCCCCCCAAACTCAAATCTCTGAGGTGAATGCAGTTCAATCTTCCCCTTCACAATAATTTGGAGGTAAGAAGAAGACAAAGAATAAATCAAAAAATACTAATAACAATGAACAACCAAAAAACAATCTCAAACACCTGCTACCGAAAAGCAACCACAACAGAAACTGAAATTCCCATGTATCATTTGTGGTGAAGATCACTACACTTGAGACTGTCCACATCGCAATGAAGTGGCCAAAATTTTCTAGGGAAATTCACAACCTGTTGTTCTTACTCAGCCTTTTCCACAACAACAATCCATGGTTTCTCAAACCCCCTCTCCTGAGGGCAGTTCTATCCATACTCATGATGAGGCCTCGACGAGTGAACATATTTATATGTTTAATGGGATTAATTTGAACACTCGCTCTAAGATATACGACACACCAGGTAACCCTGACAAAGAAAAGGACACTAACGGTACCAGTACTTTACCGGATCCATCACCATCCTCTGTTAGTCCTCCATCGGTTAATCCTCTGTCTGGACCACTTCAGATTGAGAAACCTACGTTCGACTCTATATTACGCCCTCCTAAGAGAACTATCCTCAAAGCTACCTTTAATCCTAGTTCACATTCCGCCCAGAATTACAACATTGTTGAAGATTTGTCTCAAGCACCATGTGCTATGTCTGCATTAGAAGTTCTACAGCACTGCCCCAGTCAACGTAGAATGCTCTTGGCCACTATTGGCGCTATTGATCCTGATTCGTCCAACCATATCATTTTTAACCTGGAAAAGTATGCGTCTCGACTCTCCCACCAACTTGCTTTCCAAGTTGATGTTGTTGTTCACAATCAACAAATCCACCGAACTATTCTGGATGAGGGAGCCTCAACTTGTGTCATGTATTTAGCGTGTTGGAAAGGTTTAAAATCACCCACACTTAACAAATCCCTGATGATGTTAAACGCCTTCGATGGGCGAGGTTTTCATCCCCACGGGCTTTTACAGTCCCTGCCCATCCAATTGGGTGGAAAAACTATCATTGTTGATGTCGAGGTAGTCGATGCTCCCCTCGATTACAACTTGTTACTTGGAATAAGTTGGTTTTATGCTATGACTGTCGTTTCCTTGTCGGTCTTTCGATGTGTACAATTTCCTCATCAGGGCAAAATTGTCACTGCTAGTCAGTTGGATTTCTGTACGACCGATGCTCGCGCTCCCGCTACCAACAATATTCCTTTATTGGGAGACCACAATATCATGTATGAAAGTGTTGGTGTTGGCTTATTGAAATATTATAGCCTCATGGGTACCTTCCCTACACCACTTCCACCGACTACACATCATATTGCCACTGTCGATATGATTTTGACTGCAGCTTATCAATTTTTGGAATTATCTGACCCTTGGATTGTACCTAGTCCGTTGGAATTCGATGCACTCGGTGACACCATGCCACTTAGTCCAGCCGAAAAATCATATGTTTCTATCCAATCCACTTATCCCTCATCGGATGACCAACATCTATTGTCACCCGATAGTTCCTCGATGCAATCACAATTAAGTTCCTTGTCATCTGCAATCGATTACATTTCCCCAATTTTTCCCTTGGATGAATCTATCATGGAAATGTTGAGCATTGATGAACTACCTCAGGATTATAACCATCATCGATCCTCTTTTCTTCTCCTCGTGAAGAAATTCGGGCAAATATACAGTCTATCTCCCCTCCTGATGTCGATTTTCCATCGTCTCCCATGCCTTCGACTTCCGACGATTTGGATCCGGTAGTTGACCTGTTGATATCTTTGGTAGGGATTTTGGAACCTGATCTCCTTATCCCTATCACAACCCTCAACATGTGTTCCTTCCATAGTGATTTTCTTCCATCCAGTGGAGATCTCTTGGAAGCCATGATCGAGTTTTGTCCCTTGACATGGTATCCTTCTAGAGCGTTATTCTCTTGGAAGAAATGATCAAGAAGAGTCCATGAGCATAGTTTTTCCTCTCTGTCACAAGCTCATTAAAAAATGAAACAAAGGCCTTGAGAATAGTTTTCCTCTCTGTAGCAAGCTCGTTAAAAAATGAAACAACAATCTGGGGATTGAACCCAGAGCCTTGAGCATAGTTCTCTTTCTGTGTCAAGCTCGTTAAAAAATGAAATAGTCACCTCTCTTGAACCTTCATTTCATCCTCCCTTGTCATTTTTATCCATCTAGTAGATAAATTGGTGACAACCTCAAAGTCGGGAATGCATTGAAGCTTGGAGGGCATGTATCTAGTCTTTGATGATCATTCTAGAGTTTAAGCCACTAGCTTTCAAGCTGGGAGCATACCGAGCTTAGTCTTTGTTCTTTCTTGTGCTCGTAAACACATTAGAATGCAACTGGGTAAACTTTTATCTCTTTTTCGGACCTGCATGGATAAACGAAAAAGGAACCCCCTGGAGTCGTCTTTGAGCTCTTTTCAGACTCTCTAAACATGAAAAGGTTGTCGAGTGATCTTACTTCCTTTCCCACTCATTAAAAGGTTTGAAAGGGTGTCTTTAGAGTGATAATTTATCTCTTTTTCCACCTCACAAGACTAACATTACGAAAAAGGACAACATTGGAGTCGTCTTTAAGTTGTTTTCAGACTCTCTAAATATGAAAAACCATCGAGTTGACCTTCTCTGGACTCGTTAAACAATCATACATTGAAGGGCCCATACGGGACTGAACCCTCACTTCTTCCAGTTCATTAAACAAAGGAAGAGGGACTTACCGAAGGTGAGTCATATAGAGCATGTGTTACCCTCCTCGAGCTCATTAAATTAAAAAGAGGTACTCGTCTATCTGGATGGGGGGAAAATTGAAAGAAGCAAGCCAAGTAGTTTTCTGAGAACACTACCAGTCGCTCTTCCGGTTGCCCTTGAACACGACACTTTGTCTTTGCACGCATTTTAATCTGTTGAACCTCTGCATTGAGCCAATCCTCTGAGTTTCTTTTACTCCTTTGGGTCACCTGACAAAAGTCACAGCATCCACTGCATCATCAATATTTGGTCCATGTCATGTTCTGCTATCGTGCCTCAGTGTTCAAGGGAAATATCTGCCTTGAGAGTCATCCATCACAAATATCATGTTTCAATACCCCTGTCAGTCTATGTTCATTCGATCTACCAATTACATCTCTGTGTCAGTTTCATGTTGTTCATGGGGGATACATCAAGGCCCTCCTTCGACAAGTCTATTCCTGTCAACTTCAACACATTATCCAGAAACTAGACTTAGAAACCAGTTAGTACCTTGGGACCTGCATGCCTCAATGGCAAGCCTCCTCGTGTCCGATAGTGGGTTTACATCATTGACCTCTGATTGGATGATTCCATGGATGTTCCACTTCATCTCATTCATTCACATTCATTGGAATGTACTAGAGTACCTTGGGAATCATTGACATCAATGGTGATTTCCCTTGCGCTTGTTAACGGTTTACATCATTGACCGGTAATCAAGTGGTTTCTGCCATGTTCGACATCATGACATCTATTCACATGGTTAGATTCGTACTACATCAGGATTGGTAATAAGACCCTGGGTTGAGTCATCACTCTTATATGTACTTTGCCCAGGTTGCGAATGTGTTCTCTTGAACTATGACACATATACTATTACATAGATCCACTTTGTATTGGTCGTGGCTATGCCTTGTCATCTCATAGATCCACTGTGTATTCTTCGTGGCTACGATCAGTTCAGGTCATAGGAGTATAGATCCACATTGTATCTATAGTGGCTATACCATTTTGTCAATATAATTACGGATCCGCAGTGTATTTGATGGAGGCCATACCTAAGAAGTCTTTATCACTCAAGCATAGGTATGCCTACTTTGGGTTTTGAAACATGTCATAATATTTGTTTGATGGTTGTGTGCAACTTTTTCCAGTTTCTCTGTGTCCATACCTTTGCTCGAAAAATTCTACAAAGTACTTCATTCATCATTGTCTTCTAACCTCATACTTTGGGGGGCAATCTGTTACACCTCAAAATTACTCACTTCGATAGTGTCGCAAGTGTCGTCATTACAAGTGTTGTAAGTGTCACATATTGATTATAAGTGTTGCAAGTGTCAAAAATAGTATGCTGCCATCTTGCTGATGTTGTGCCCATAACAACATCATGAAGACACTTAAGACACCTCAAAGGATAGTTTGGAAGAATAAAAATCACTTGGCAAGAAGTACAAGCTCTTTGGCATTGGAAAACCCACTCAAAAAATGAATTTTGGAGAGGAGCGCTCCTCTAACCACTATCAGGGAGTGATGGTGCTCCCAGGGCCTCTTTGGGGGAGTGCTTGAGCACCCTATGCACCCTTATGGGGGAGCGCTGCCCTCTTTTTAGCAAATTCTGGGTTCGTTGAGGCAAATAAGGGAAGAATCCCTCAATTCCTGAAGGTAGTTGGATTCGAATAAATGGTCAAGGCATGATCTTAGGGGAGATCCTCAATTGAAGGAGAGGAATCCTCAACTCATCCCAAATATCTCTCAAGTGGTTGGACCTCTCCAAGGTTATATAAAGAGGCCTTCTCATGGTGAAAAAGGGGGAAGGAAGTTGGAGAATTACATCAAACTTATGATCTCATGAGTGAGATGCCATCAAAGCAATCAATGGATATTGATTGAATAAAGGGGTTGGACAAGGAGAAATGGAAGAGGCCGCTGCACCTTCATTCAAAGGATTGTAAGTAATTTTACTTGTTCTCATTAATATAATCAGTGCTTGGCCTGTTTCTTTCAAACTTGTACTTGTTCCATATAAGTTTGTCTGCAGTAGATGGATCTATGATTGAGCTAATCTTAGTAGAGTATGAAGTCCATTGTATCTTTGTTTGTTTTGCAGGACCCATCAAGGAGCTCAAGATCGAAGCTCAGCCTAGACTTTGCAAGGACAAACGTCATTCATAAGGTACATATATTTCTCCTTCTCTTTCTTTCATTAGCTTGATTAGATCTAAAAGGAAGTCAATGTTCATGTTAAGCATCTTTTGTCTTGGCCTTAGGAGTTTAGAGACCAAGAGGGAATCCACTTGTTCGCAGGGGGATTCACCTACAACACTCTCTGCTCCGATGGATCAACACAGGTTTCCATATGAAAATACATGCGAAGATATCAAGTGGTCTGAGTATGATAAGAAAAATCCACTTCAGTAAAATCACTAGATGAGCAAAAGAGAACAGATAGATAAATATGCCACATTGAGTTTTCTTAATTTAACACAACTTTAGTAGCTATTTTCAGTTCAGTTATTTTTTGTTATAAATAAGGGAATCAACTTGGGACAAGGGGTCGATGGTTTTGGAGAGAAAGATTTTTTCTGAAATTTTGTAAGAGAACTATTTCTGTGCAAGTTATTTTAATTAATAAGTTTTGTTTAGAACCAAAGACATTTCTATCATCTAAGGCGTGAATGTGATTGGATCGAGGGGGGTTTATTTCTGTCTTCGGATTCAATATTTGATGTTGTATTTAGTAAGAGTTGTTTTATATGTTATTTAAAGTTATCTCATAATGCTATAATACAATTCTGTTTTTCTAGTTGATGAATAGAAATCGATTGTGTTAACCTGTGATTGATAATAGAGCATCGAAAATTACTTTTCTTGCACTAGCTTCTTATCACATGTATGTTTTTATTTTCTGCAACTATTATCTCAGACAATTTTGAATGACCACTAATCAAAATGGTATTAATGATTGTTTGAATTAGTTTAGATGTTCTTCATCTACATGCTAAGGTATAGAGGTTATCCTAAAAAAAACCTATCCTTCTCCCAACACACAATTTAACTTCTCTCTGCCATTTAGATTAAGATTTATCTTTCTTTGTTATAAATATTAGAAAAAGAACCAAAAAGAGAACTACACAACCTAAGGAAAGGTTTCACAGAAAATACACATATGGAAATCACAATTAAAGCCCATCGATAATTCCATCCAAATCACGAATCTGAAGAACCTTACCACTCATCAAACTCTTACGAGTATACTTGGGCCTCTTAAGTGGTTTTGGTTCTTGGTGTTGAGTTAAAGGGACCTTGGAACCCTCAACAGAATTGGTGCTATAAGGAAGGCATGAACGAATGCATGGCTAACACTATTTCTGATCAAATACTTTGCACAACCTATAGATTCAAAACAACCCACATGCATGGCTAGTCACTCTCAAGAAGACCCACATACAGAGAGTACTCCTGATACAAGTAAGTCGCCTCAACATGAAGAGGAAGAATAATTGTACCCTGAAATACCTTACGATCTTCCCCAGGAGGAGTTAAATAAGTTCAGAAGTATTACAAGAGCTTATGCTCGGCAAATCAGAGCATTACCTTTATCTCCTTTACTTCCTCGAAGAAAACAAATAAGCAGACAAGTTTCTGACACCCCTGACTAGGTATTTGTTCACATGGTAGAAGACCTGATATATTTTTCCTTTAATGATATCGAACAACCCCTTAATCTGATACCCGAAACACCAGCTGGTAACTACTCTGAACCTGGCGATTTTGAATATAAAGAGGAAGTGTCTAACTCAGATCGCTTTGGTTCCGAATCAGAGGACATGGAGGATAATAATGATAACAATGGAGAAAGGGGAAATAAACCTCAAGATAATCAACCATGGCTGGCTAGAGATGCTTTGGCAATCCCAAGATGGGTGCATAACTTACCCATACATTCAAAAAAATTACTTCCTAAATTTGACCCCGAAACCTCCGGATTGCCTAAGGACCATATTAAGAAGTTCATATTAGTTATAAGATTGATGAACGTGCAACAAAAAGATGTAGTGTGTAGGAATTTCCCTTATACCTTTGAGAATCCATCCTCAAATAGGTATTTCAACCTGCCAGTTGGTTCCATAACTAGCTAGAAAAAGTTTCAAAAGGATTTCTTGGACAAATTTGTCGAAGAAACTACCATAGGAGCTTTCATGGCTGAAATTTTCACTACCACTATGAGTCCAAAAGAAAAGGCTAAATATTTCAACCAAATTTTTACCACGATTTTGAATTTTTTTTAACCCAAAGCTAAACCTACCCAGGAGTTGCAAATTGAATTATACGCTAATGCTCTCCCAGCTTCTATTTCCATGTTCGTAAAAAGGGTTGTCAAACATACCCTAGCCAAAAATTTTGAAGAAGCTTAAATGATTGAATTCCAAATGAAAGGATGCAAATAAGGTCATATCTCACTAATAAAAAAATAAAGCCAACCTCTACCTAAGAGAGGACTTTTGTTAACAAGACCCCCGGGAAAAAAACAAAACAAGGTCCTGATAAAGAAGGAGGAGATCTATAAAACCTGCAACGGATGATAAAAAAAAATCCCCAATGAGATCGTAGATATGAAAATGAGTGTTGGGGAGGGAAACCAAATCAAAGACCTTATAAACCATTTTTTTAAAAGAAATCCACCCTTCAAATCTATAGAACCTCCCCCAACTAACCTAAACGTCGACTTAGGGAACATAGCATCTGACTCTTTCTGCACATATCACCAAGAAAACCATTTAGAAAGAGACCTCCCCCAATGGATACATGGTATGAATCTAATGGAAAATCGATTCCTAAATGAATGTTCTCTAACCGAACAATCCGTTATCTCAACAATAAATTCCATCGATCAATAAAGTCAAGAGCCATCGGAAGAGACAACCATGTTGTTATGAGATTCCAATCACCTGATTCCTTTCAATGATGTTGTTGAAGTGCAAGGACCTCCTGCTGAAATTCTAGATGTACAGATGCAAAGTAAAAGTCAACCTGTCCAAAGTAACCCCACCACTACGCAGTTATCTAAAGGGATCCCAACGACCGATCACCCCAAACCCCTATTTTCCTTCAAAGAAAATACCACAAACATACACACACATGGAGCTCCTAAACTAGACTACAATGTGGTAGAAGACCTGAAGAAGATGAAGGCTAATGTGTCTGTCATGGACATGTGTAGGATCCCTCAACAAAAGGATTTTCTGTTGCAGGCCTTAAAATCAATAGATACCCCTATAACAAGCACTGATCAATGTGAGGTCCCATTTCCCATCCAAGTGTGAATGCTTGCTCTTTAGACAAAAGGGGAAGGCATTTTGTTCCTACTTTCCTCTTGACGTTTGAATTTTTTAACAGAAATCTACATAATTTCCTAGTCGATTCAGGGACATCTTCCAATGTCAGGCCATTGTCAATCTGCAAGAAATTGAACGTAACCCCGATTAAAAGTGATAAAGACATTATAAAACTAGACAGGACTTAGGTAAAGTTCATTGGGGAACTTAAGTATGTCATGATCATAATGGCTACACACCCCAAATTTGTTCAAGTAATTGACATAATCATAGTAGACATCCCAGAGGCCTATTCACTGCTACTTAGCCGAGACTGGTCCAAGAAATTAAACGAACACTTTAGTACCTAATGGGATCACCTTTGGTTGCCATTAAAGGGACATACAAACATGATCAATATTGACAAAGAAAGATATATCAAACATACCGTCACTGATTTAGACACCCCAAATGAACCCTCATCAACAACGTTCCCTATTTTAGGAAACTACTCATGTGATTCTGATTTTAGTAATTTCACCTCTCACATTTCTAATATACCTCCCACACAAAAATATGAAATGATTTTGCAATTAGACTTACTAGTAGCCACAAAAGGAAGAATCCTCTGTCAAGATTCTCCATCACGAGTAGCAGACAAGGAAGATGAAAGTGAAAAAATAGTTAGACATGAAGAAGTTAGTAATTCCCCCCCACAAATTTGGACTTTGTACTTTGATGGTTCTAAATCACAAGAAGGGTCGAGAGAAGGATGTATCCTCATTGACCCAAAGGGGAAACAAAACTTATTATCCTGCAGATTAGAATTTGAATGCACTAACAACACTGTTGAATATGAAGCTCTAGTACAAGGACTAAAGAAGGCCATAGACTTAAACATTAAAGAATTGAATTTTTTTGGAGACTCTGAAATTATCATTAGACAAGTAAAGAATACCATCCATTACAATTTACCTCACTTGAGAAACTACCAACAAGAGGTACATAGGATGATAGACAATTCTGAGGCTTTCAACATTACTTTTGTTCCCGAGACAAAAAATACTCTTGCTAATTCTTTAGCCACCGCATCTTCAAGATTATCTCCTTTAGAATACTATGAAGCCTCACGGTTTTTCGTAGAACTGCTCTACAAACCGTCGGTGCCTAACAACATTTCTAACTGGAAATTGTTTGAAAGGGGATGAACAAATTGTAGATTTCTTGACTAACTAGGAGGGTTTTAAGGATTTGGCCATTGATGATGAAATATTCTGTTATGAACATAAAATATACATAAATAGATATTCATAACATAATAATAGTTAATAAATAATAATTATTAATAATGAAAGGTCATGTCTCAAAGGACATGACTATTGGTA
>JZKD02S0057295.1:115497-157893 GCA_000966675.3 Picea glauca | reverse complement strand
AATATTTGTTGTTGTATTGAATAAAAGTTGTTGTATATGTTATTTAAAGTTATCTAATAATGCTATAATAGAGTTCTTTTGTTCTAGTTGATGAATAGAAATCAATTGTGTTAACCTGTGATTGATAATAGAGCATCACAAATTACTTTTCTTCCACTAGATTCTTTTCATGTGTACGTTTTTCTCTTCTGCAACTGTTATCTCAAACAAAGTTGAATTTCCACTAACCAAAATGGTATTAATAATTGTTTGAATTAGCTTAGATCTTCTTCATCTGCATGCTAAGGTATAGAGGTTATCCTAAAAAAAACCTAGCCTTCTCCCAACACAATTTAACTTCCTTCTAGCATTTAGATTAATATTTATCTTTCTTTGTTATAAATATTAGAAAAAGAACCAAAAAGAGAAGTTAGAACTGCCCAGCTTGAGGAAAGGTTTCACAGAAAAGACACATCTGTCAATCATGATTAAATCCCATCGATAATTCCAGCCAGATCATGAATCTAGAGAACCTTACCAATCATCAAACGCTTACGAGTCTAATTGGGCCTCTTAAGCGGGTTTGGTTCCCGTTGATGAGTTAAAGGGACCTCATACCCCTCAACAGGAGGCAATGGATTTAGAGGATGGAAAAATATGGAAACATGCCATTGATGAAGAAATGGTAGCCTTGTATAAGAATGAGGCTTGGGATCTAGTGGAGTTGTTGACTGGAAGAAATCCCATTGGAAGAAAATGGGTATTTAAAAAGAAACTGAATGGAGAAGGAAAAGTGGAGAAATATAAAGCTCGGTTAGTAGCAAAGGGTTATTCCCAGGTCGAGGGAATTGATTTTGGTGAGATTTTTTCTCGTGTTTCCAAGTTAACTTCTATAATATTTATGTTATATGTTGCTGCTGCATTTGATTTTGAATTAAAACAAATGGATGTGAAGACAAAATTCCTACATGGGGGTATGGAAGAAGAAATCTATATGAAACAACTAGAAGACTTTGTTGTGAAGGGAAAGAAGGAGTTGGTATGCGATATGAAAAGTCTTTGTATGATTTAAAATAATCACCAAGGATGTGGTATCAAAATTTTGATACTTATATGTTGGGACTTGGATTCATAAGAAGAAAAGAGGATCATTGTGTGTATTTTAAATTAATTGGTGATCATTTGATTTATTTGGTCTTGTATGTGGATGACATGTTGTTGATAGGAAACAACAAGGAGATTATTTGGGATGTGAAAACTTAGTTGTCCTCTAAATTTGACATGAAGGATCTTGGTGCTGCAAATTTCATTTTGGACATGGAAATTAAAAGAGATCGAGAAAAGAGGAAACTCTAGTGAAATCAGAGAAAATATTTCGAGACAATATTGCAAAGGTTTAATATGCAGGAATGTAAACCGGTGAAGGTCCCTATTCATGTTGGTGTAAATTTATCTGGGGATAATTGTCCCAAGACACAGGAAGAGGAGGAGGACATGTCTCGTGTTCCATATGCAAGTGTAGTTAGCAGTTTGATGTATGCAATGGTCTGTATTAGACCGAACATTTCACATGCAGTGGGAGTTATGAGCAAGTATATGTCAAAACCAGGGAAGGAACATTGAACAACAGTAAAAAGGGTTTTCAGGTATTTACGTGGAACTTCTAGCTATGGATTGTGATACCAAGGAATACCAATATTGGACAGAGTGTTGGACATACATGGCTTTGTGGATGTAGATTGGGTTGGAGATCTGGATTGTAGGAGATCTACAAGCGGGTATGTGTTTAACCTGTTTGGAGGGGCAATCAATTGGATGAGCAAACGAAAGTCTATAGTGGCATTTTCAACTATAGAATATGAATACATGGCAGCCTCTCATGCAAGCAAGGAAGCAGTATGGTTACAAATATTGTGTTCATGTATTGGGTTGGTACAACAAGATGTAAGGATAGATTGTGACATTCATAGTGCAATTTTTTTGGCGAAGAACCCGACTTATCATTCAAAGACAAACCATATTGATATTCAATATCACTTTGTGAGAGACATGGTTGAAGAAAAGAAAGTGTTACTGATGAAGGTGGACACTTTGAATAATGTTACAGATTCATTAAAAAAATCTGTGAGAACTGAGAAGTTCTCTTAGTGTAGAGGATCTATGGGCATTGTTGCCCTGGATTGTTGACTATGTAACCCTGTAACCCCCTGTATGCAAAGAAAACAAGTGGGATAATGTTGGGTATGTGTTATATTATTTGCATGACTAGATGTAGTGTTTGCTATGTTGTGTCGGGCACGTAGGGGAAGCGCCCCCGAGATTTTTTTTTTGCCTTGGGAAACATGTCACATTTTGCCTCATTTTTCGTATTGTCTTGATTTGCATGTCCATTGTTGGGTGTTTTTTCGGCACATGGTTTTTTCCAATGATTGTCTATTTTTAGTTAAGGAATTAGGGTTGTTGACTAATCCAGGTCATTGGGTTAGGGTTTTGGATCTCGTTGGCTCCTATATGTATATTGTATTGTAAAAAATGTATCACAATGAATGAATACATAATATGTTGGTTTTCCAGGGGAAAAATATCCGTGTAATGTTTGTATTTTCCATTGTATCTTTTCTGTTCTTTTTTTGAAAATATGTTTGCAGTAAATAATTGTATGAGGTTAAAATCTACAATTAAAACTAAAAGAAAAATCTCTGCACCAACATTGTTATAGCTAATTTTGCCTCACCCCATGAAACTTGCTTGGATGACCTTTCCATTTCCCTATGCAGACTTGAAGTCCCCTTTTCACCTTCTAGAGCCAAAAAAGAACATTTTTCCACATATACACACCCTACCAGTTAGAAAACAAGCGTATACGCATGTTGCTCCACTACAACCCACGTACATCTGGTTTGGTGCTCAAAATTAAAAGTTGTGTCATGTTTCCATGTCACGTCACGAGATCCATGATCCTTGACCTTCCATATACTGGAAATGTTCTAACTCGGCCATTCAGTTCCATTTGAAGGCTATAAATTGAGCCATATCCAAGCCATAGAAGAGGAGAAAATTCAACTTTTGAGAGCAAAGATACTCTGGATAAATTCTCACTTCACAGTGAGTTTGCATCCCTTTATACTTTAAAGTTTGAAATCATTGTTCAGCCCCCAAGCTCTTCCATTTTTTATGGAGAGTCGCATTGTCTCCTTTATATGAGCTTGTATTTAGTGAAGAATTGAAGTGGAGGAGGCCCAACTGGAAGGGACTTAGTTTCTCAGTTCTGAGATGTACCGACACAGAAGTTTGTCACCTATACACTTCTACTAATTATTTTAATAGAATTACTCTTTTCTAGTCAAATTGATATCTTGCAAATGTTTGAATTATTATTCCATGGGAGTATTTGTCCTGTATGTTAATGGATTATGATATTTTATGTTCTAAAATTATATATTATCACCATATGCTTGTGTATCTTGGTTTTTGAGGACAAGTTGTGTGCTCAACGATGGTCTTCATCGAACGTCCAAACGAGGTAGGCTATTGATCTTATCTTGTTAGCATTTTCATTTATATAGCATACTTGAGATTAGAGTTGATTTCTTCATGTCATTCCATCTGTTGTAGTTTACCCCATGCCATAGAGAGATTTCCCTCATAACAGAATTAGCGACCATACTGGGTTTTAAATCTTTTGTTTGGGGTTTGGAGTGTTTTTCTCCTTGAATTTCTCTCTGTTAGCTTGAGTTTCCTTGTCTCATGATTACTTGAGAGCCTATTTTTACTTTGCATTTGAGTTTATTGGCCTAATCCTTGCCTTGGAAGTGTTTTACTAAATATACGCGGGTTTTCCCTTGAAAAACACATACATACACGAGTTATCCTTCTATAGGGCACGTGAATACGCGATTTTTTCTCAAACAACCACGTACATCAAATTTTTGGCTTATTGGTTGAGTTTGGTGTTTGCTGGGTGAGTTTGGTTGGTTGCTAAGTCTTCTTGGGTCTCTGTCCTAACTGTTGAGTGCTTACAGAGTGATAGGCAACCTTCTTATTATTGAATTTTTGGGTGATATTGTTTCTTATCATATTTTTCATTGGTTTTCCTTGCACATTGGTCTGAGTGTTTGCTTCCTGGTATCCTCCTTGGCTTGTCTCTTTTTGATTGAAGTAGGGTCTGTGTGTGAAGCTGTTATTTCAGTCCTTTCATTTCCTTTTCTTTATAACGAAAATACAAAAAAAAAATTGTTCATTTTGCATTATGGCATTTTCTCTTTTGATTATCTTGATCTTGACACATTTGGAAACATTGCATTTTATTGAAATTGTAGAAGTTGCATTGAAAGTTGCATGTGAAGCATACCATCTCTTAAAAATTTAATATTAGGACTTAGCATTATTTTTATATTCATTTATTTGATATGTTGAGTCATAATATCATTAGTTTCACGACCATACCTATTGAGTAATCAAAATCAATTAAAAGTAACACTGATTAACTAAAATTGATTAGAAACAATTTTATTTTTCAGAGTACACAAACATGCATATGATATAGGGCCTTGGAATAGGATTTTGTGAGTAAAATTATCCAAGGATATTAAACTAAACATATGTGTCTGACCAGGGAGTGGTGAAATCCATTGTGTAATTAGTGACGTCAGGAGGCTCCATTAACACCGGAGATATCCCTCTAATACCTACTTAGCATCAGAGATATTTTTGTGGTTCCATTTGTATATGGGGGTCTTGATAGTACCTTTACCTCCATGAGAGGCGGTTCTTTCACGATTTCAACCTTTTTTACCCTTCCCATATGGTGGACCAGACTTATGATTGTTCGCCTACACATTGATTATATCGTGGTGGTTGTAGTTGCTTGACATAGGTAGCCACATATGTTACTTGCAGGGGTTATTCTACAGGTACCCTGAGTCAGATAAGGGTCGAAAAACACACAACCTTTATGGAGGATTACCTCTCCGGGGGGATCTGACCGACTGCATTGTTAAGCCCATGAGGGCCCTTATAATTGATTTTTATACCTTCAATATTTTGAAGGGATTATCAGGCCCCTCTTGGGCAAGGCATGCCTACTCTAGTGAGGGAAGCCCTTTTCATATACTATATCATGTTTGTGTGCATTTGGCCTTTTTGATTTATTTTGGTGTTCTCTCTGATTGTTACTTGGCCCTAGGATTTGGTTTTATATCTCAAGTCTCGAGTCATCGTGGAGAAAGACCAGCCTCCTCGCAGGTCTCGTTGTTTGTTGAAGTTACCACCGTAGTTTGAATCTTTACTAAAGTTTCCTTCTAAAAGGTATAAATTTAATATATGTAGTACATATATATCCACATCCCAAACTTGTGATTATCTAATTATGAGTAATGAGTCGAATTTGAATGACACTAGAAGTCCCTCGACTCCTATACCTTATGTGGTTAATGGGATTCCTTCGACTCCTTCAGTCGCTATAGTTTTTGTGCCAAAGGTTCCCATCCTTACTCTTATACAACCTATGGTTTCTACTCGACCCATAGTAATGAACCATTTTGGGTCTATTTTTGGTATGTCGAGATACAATGCTCAGTCCATACCTTCAATCTCTAACCCTTTTTATTTTGGTATGCCCGATATGATGTCAAAAATTTCATCCTCCATTCCAGCGAATAATGTAAATCCTAGTCTTGGACCTGGGGTCATGGCTCCTCCGTATACTCCTCTCTCGTTTGGGGGAGGTCATATTCCCCAAACGACTCCTACGGTTGGAGGCCAACCTCCTTTTCCTTCCGCGTCTAATCCTAGTCTCAATTCTCTTGGATGGAGTACTCAACCAGGCAGAAAATCCACTTCCTATATTATGTCCTTTCCCCCTTATACCTCCATGCCGATTCCAAAAAATGCATATATCATGACAAATCCACCTCTATCCACCGGATTTCCACCCAGAGGGAGTCAGTCTCATGCTATGGGAAACCCCCATCTTGGAGCTCCTCAAGTTGGGGATTTTTTTTATCACCCTCACTATGTCACTCTTGCAAGTATGGTTCCCATACAAACTCTTATGAATTAGTTTCGAGGAGGATATTACCCTACTAGATAGGGCCATGGTGTATACCAGAACCCTAGATGGTCTACAATTCCTCAACACCAATGTTTCCCAAGAGCATGGGTTCAGACACCGCAACCCTGACTCCCTTTTTTGGCCACGCTTAATCTACCATAATTGTCAATATTAATCAATGACCCAATGCGTCATGATCCATCATGGCCCCCTATCCCCACCAAGCTTCCTTTAGACATTCCAAAATTCGAGGGAAAGACTGGAAAGGATCCAGGTGATTAGTTTACTACTTTTAATCTTTGGTGCTCATCCAATTCCATTAATGACGATTCTATTTGTCTGATACTATTACAACACACTCTCATGGGGGTTTCCGCGAAATGGTACATTGAGCTACCAGGGGGAACATACAAAAAATTTAATCAGATGATTTTGGTCTTTCTCAACCACTTCCAGTTGTTGGTTCGTTATGATGCCGACATAGAAATTTTGTCATCCTTTCACCAAGATAAATCCATGCATATCTCGAACCATATCCAAGAATGGCGTATATGGAAGAGATTGATCAAAGCCTACATTCCTATAGAGTTTTTGTTGGAGTGATTCCTTAAGTCCTTATTTCCTTATATTTCAAAAGATGTTTCTACATCCGGGGTAACATCTGAGGAAGAAGCTATTTTCAAATCCCGTCAACTGGACCTCATATATTCTCAATCTGGGATGTTGTATTAAATTATTCTTGGCACACCGCGGTCAAATTATGACCGTAGACAAAAATTCGGGCCTCATGTTGATGGCATCATAGGCTCTGAAAATGCTAAGTCTACAAACTTGGTGACTAACCAATTGAAGGATTTGTCTCTAAGCCATCCTGTAGAAGTACAAGATTTGACTTCATCCTCCACTCCCACTCAGTCGACAAATGTTCATTATATACAATCGTCGACCAACCCAAATGGTAGCAAAAAACTAGGAGGGAATAGAAAGAAAGGACGAGGTAATAATAGTAAGGGTGGGAAAAATAATAACAAATCTAAGGACGACACTAATAATGATAGATATAATAATAACACTGGTGAGGGAAATAAAGAAAAATGGAAGGTGAAGTTTCCTTGTAAACTTTGTAAAGATGATCACCTTACCCACCTATGCCCCAAAATCAAGGAATCCTTAAGGCTCTTGTCGCAACCACCCATTGTGTTGACCAATTCGTTTCCACATAATCAACACATGGCTTCAAGGTCCTCCAACACCAAAAATGCGTTGAGCATGAGTCAAAACCCCCTGACACATGAAGGTGATCGTCTATGTTTTAACATGGTCAAGTCTCACATTAATGTAGCCACTCTATATCATGATTATGGTTCTTCACAAACTGTTATAGGTCTAGAGTCTCCCCCTCCTTCGAAAACACCTTTGCAGATCGAAAATCTAGAGCCTCCGCCTCGTATTCTGAAAGGATTACTAAAACACTCTGTCCACAATCCTAATGCTAGAGGTGCCCAAAACTATTCGATTGTATAAGATTTGGGTCAAACCCCTTGTGCAATGTTGGCTTTGGAGGTGCTCCAGTTGTGTCCTTCACAAAGTAAATCCTTGTTATCTACTTTAGGAGTTCTAGACCCATGTGGATTGAAGGTTATTAAGTTTGACATCACAGATGTTAAGCCTCAATTTCCTTACCACGTGGCCTTTCAAATCCATGTGGAGTACACAAAATATACCATCAAACACATTGTAATTGATGAAGTTGTTGCAACATGTGTGATGTCCCTAACCTATTGGAAAACCATTGAATCTATACCAATCTATGACTATGTTGGCCACTTTTGATGGGCATTCTTTTCGACCCCATGGAATTCTTCTTGCTTTTTCAGTCCATTTAGGTGGAAAGACAATGGAGGTTGATGTCGAGGTGGTTGATGCGCCCCTTGACTATAATTTTTTACTCAAGAGTAATTGGACTTATTCCATGACCACAGTTGTGTTGTCTGTTTTCCGCACTTTATGTTTTCCTCATGAAGGGAAAATAGTGACAATTGATCAATTGTCCTTTGCATATGCTAGTCCTAGTGCATCAATTAGACCTTCTATCCTAGTGATCAAAAATTCTCGACATGAAACCGAGGATATTGGTGTAAGAATGTATTCCTCTCTCATGGGTAGCTTTGAATTCATGGCACCAATCCATCACATTTATTCCATTTCCAGTAGGTATTTGTCGTCAATAAGGTTTGTTCCTTTCCATACTTTGTATTTCAACGTTCCTTGGACCCTACCTTCCCCAACCATGTCTTGCGAAGGTAAGTCACATATTGGGATGAAATTTCCACTGTTAGTGGCAGAGGTTGTGTATCAATCTATTCTTAACACTATTGTTGACCTAGATCCTTTATCCTCACAGATGAACGAGGAGGATCACGTTCTAGATCCCATATGGGCCACCCAATCATATTTTTCACATGATTTCCTTGATGATACTTTACCTTAGAATGAATCCATCTTAGAGGTTATGTCTGGTCCCGACAGGCATTGGGACGATATGCATCATCGCTCCTATTTTCTCCCAAAAATTTTTAGGATCGAACTGGACGAATTCAGATCTACCTTGAGTAAGATGGTCGGTCACGTTGTGGTTCCACTAGATACGCATGGTATTTATGTCTAAGAAAACATGGCAAATATTTCTCCTACTGTCATGATTGACATATCTCGAATTCCTGGAAAAATTGAGAATGCATATCGGTGCAGATCGTTTGCCTGAATAAATTCAGATCTACACTGATCTCTTCAAAAAAAATTGTGACGTATTCTCTTGGTTGTATGAAGAGATGTCAGGGATCGACCCTAGAATTTTCAAACACGAGATCAATACTTATCCGGATGCTAGACCTGTTCGACAACGTCTTAGAGCTGTGAATCCTAGGAAGGCCCCTGCTATTAAGACAGAGGTAGAGAAGCTACTTAATGTTGGTTTCATCTATCTAGATCCCTTGACCGAATGGATGTCCAATCCCGTTCCCTTGAATAAGAAACAAGGAACCATCTGCGTATGTATGGATTTTCGAGACCCGAACAAGGATTTTCCTAAGGACAACTTCCCGACTCCTTTCATTGATCAAATTACTGATGAATGCGCGTGAAGTGAAGTTTTTTATTTTATGGACGAATTTTCAGGATATAATCAAATTCAAATCAAACCCAAGGATCAAGATAAGAATAAGTTTATTTTTCCTTGGGGTACTTTTGCATACCATAAAATGCCTTTTGGCCTTGAAAATGTCGGAGAAACCTTCCAACGCACTATGACCTTTTGTTTTCATGATATCAAACATATTGTCAAAGCTTATATTGATGATATCACTACTCACTCTCACAAGAGAGTAGATCCTTCCACTCACCTTTGACTAATATTTGAGAGTTGTCGTTATTATCGCATTCGTTTTAACCCTCACAAGTGAATCTTTTGCATTAGGTCTGTCCTTCTTTTAGGATTCTTATTCTTTGAGCATGGGATCATGGTGGATCCTATTAAGGTTGAGGAAATACTTTGATTGCCTCCCCTGTGCAACATTCGTCAACTTCAGGGTTTATAGGGGAAGGCTAACTTCTTGCGTTGGTTCATAGTGAAATATGCCAATTTAACTAAGGGTTTCATGCATATTTTGAAGAAGGACACTCCATTTATATGGGATGAGCGAGCACAAGAATCCTTCATTTCTCTTAAGAAAGCCTTGGTATCGATGCCTCTGTTGAAGCCTCTATAATACAGTAGAGACTATTTCCTTTATATTTCTGCATCCGATGGGACACTTGGTATGGTTCTGGTTCAGGAGGATGATGAGATCCATGAGCACATTGTCTATTATCTTAGTCGAAAATTAGTCGGTCCTGAACTTAAATACTCTCATGTTGAGGAACTAGACTTGGTTGTCATACATGCGATTCAAAGATTACAACATTATATATTACTTTGAAAAACTACCGTAGTAGTTGATATCAATCCATTTAAATAATTCCTTACTAGGCATATCATATGGGGAAAATACAATAAGTGGATTGTGATTTTTCAAGAATTTGATCTTGATTTTGCTTCAACAAAGTCTAAAAGATCGCTAGTTTTTGCTGAGTTGATATCAGACTTCCCTCGACTAGATGAGGATGTTATTCATGAAGATTCATTTTAGGATGAACATGTATTCCTTATCTCGTCTTCGGAACCATGTTATGGAGACATTCTAGTCTATCTTTAGGCCTTGAAGCTATCCCAACATCTGTCAAGAGACTATTGATGACGTATACACCATCAAACTAAAAACTACCTTGTCATCGATGACACTTTGTAACGTTGAGGAGTAGATAATATTTTTCATCATTGCTTAACTCACACAGAAGTTGAATTGGTTCTCAATGACTGTCACAACAAGACTTGTGGTGGTCATCTATCTAGTCTTGTGAAAACCCAAAACATTTTGCAAGCCGATTATTTTTGGCTGTCAATTTTTAAATATTATGTTGAAGCAGTCAAGAAGTGTCACCCTTGCTAGGTGTTCTCTTGGAAAATGTGCTCACATCCAACCCCTCTTCACCCAGTCATCATCGTCGGTCCCTTCACCAAGTGAGGGGTGGATTTTATGGACTGTAACCCAACTTTGGTTGGGGGGCATCAACATATTATTGTGGTTCGTGGATTACTTCACTAAATGGGCAGAGGCATGCCTACCATTAAATTTGATGGTAAGAAGACAACATTCTTCGTATTCAACCAAATTATATCTCGGTTCGGAATCCCAAAGGAGATTGTCAGTGATCATGGAAGTCACTTTCAAAATGAAATGATGAAGGATTTAGCATCAAAACTGGGGTTTAAACAGGGTAATTATTCCTCTTATTATCCCCAAGAAAATGGACAAGTAGAGGCTGTGAATAAATCTCTGAAAACCATCTTGCAAAATCCTGTCATCCAGAGTAAATCTGACTGGAATCTAATGCTTTACCCTATTCTTTCGGCATATCGAACCTCGATAAATACTTCCACCAATTTTTCTCCTTTTCAGTTAGTACACGGTGTGGAGTTGATCCTTTCGATTGAATGTGAAATACCTTCCCTTAAACTGGAAATTGAGTTCCTTCCTGACACATCCGATCTTGAAGAATGCCTCATGCACCTAGATGAGCAGTGTCGAGATGCCTCGAAAACTATCGAAGTGAATAAATGACATGTTAAGGTTCAGTATGAAAGGTTTGTTTGTCCTCAACAACACACTAAGGATGACTTGGTCCTATTGTATGACCAAGCCAAAGAAATGTTGGGGGAAGAAATTTTCAACCCCATGTGGCACGGTCCTTATATAGTGCGATGTTTTTTAGAAAAAGGAGCCTATGAATTGGAGGATTATGAAGGGAATATGTTGGATGAGCCCAAAAATAGGCTCTACCTAAAAATATATTATTCTTGAGCCCTCAATCTTGGGCATGTCTCTTTGTATACTAATGTATCTTAGTGTATATACATATTTTCCTTTGTTTCATCAGCTTGCTTATGAAGTTTTCCATTGGTTGGAAGATGTCCACGAAGTCTTTAGTTTACTTAGGATTCACAGAAGGTGCCAACCATCATACACAAAACATGGCTTCTGATGCTTGGGTCGTTTTCTCACTCAAGGGTCAACTGGTGTCTTCAGGTGGCGTTCGTCTAGAGCCATCAACGAATAATGTGGTTGAGTATAGAACTGTTATAAATATTTTGCACGATGCAATTTGACATGGTGTTCGGTATTTAGAGGTTCACCTAGACTATCAGTTAGTCGTATGTCAGTTAAACGATAGTTACCGTGTGTGAAACCCTACTCTACTTCGACGATTCCTATGGGTACGACTTTTGGAACGATACTTTGATTTTCTCACTTATAATCACATACCTAGAAGTTCAAATTATGTATCTAATGTATATGCTAATTATGTTTTAGATTTGATTTTTTGACAAAAATAAGTAAAGAAAACACATCTATACATGTACACATTGTAACATATATAAGTAAAGTTGAAGACCAAAATTTTATATTTCATATTTTCAAAAAATATGGTGTCATAGTACAAAGTGGGGCTCACACCCTCAAAATACATATATGGCCGATATATATATGATCATGGAATATACACTTGCGACATCGGATGCATGTAATGATAGCACAGTACGACGTTTCTGAGATGCCAAAAGAGTCACACCCATGCATGGGGCACACCCACCACCTGTCGTTTCATATCCTCTAGTAGATCCTCCACCTGAACCATAGGAATCCTGTGCATCAAACGAGGCAGGTTCCCCTACACATTTTGAAGAACTCTCTCCACATATCCTCCCATATACTCGTCTCCCTGACTCCTCCTCTGATGTCATGGGAATCCATATGGTCGTCATGGACCTACATCTGCATGACAAACCAATTGTTAATATTTGATACCATACAAAAATATTTTCATTTTTTTTTTTTTGAAAACACACACAAAAAAAATGAAATATATAAAAACAATTATTACCTATTTCAACGTAGGCGAAGCCTAGTGGAAAAGGCATATTTGGATCCCCTCTGTAGTTGATCCCATCATAAGGGTAGTCGTCAATGGCTATGACCTGTCGACACCACTAGAAAAATAACTCATCATTGTAGGGGGTTGGCACCCTACCACCTCCTAGCCACCTCATCACGTCGGTCCACCATGACATGGATGGATCATGTAGTCCATGTGGAATTATCTCTACTCTAGGGCTCAAACCTGGAACCTGCTCAAAGAAAAAACTACACAATATGGATGCAAACCCAAAGTTTCTTTTTCTCCCTTGTTTTCAATCTATTAGTTTTCTCTTCATGTTAGTCAGCATTGAGGTACACCAGTAATAAACAGTGGGTTGCAAACACTCCACTACATAGAACATGAGTGGCCTTGAAGCCTGGTGCAATGAGGTCGACCCCAAAATCTGTGTAAGAACAAGTACGACGATCTTCAAACTTAGGTTCTCGATTGACCTGATTGAGGGTTGGCTCCCTACTTTGTCTGTTCCTACAACACAGTGGGTGGTGATGTAATTCTCCATGTTCATACCACCCCTAGCCCCACGGGCCTTTAGATTCACTACCTCACCCTGGCGAGACAATCTTGTAATGAAATATATGTCACTTCAATCCTCAATGGTCTCCCATCGATATTGAAGGCCTCTGTCTCTGGATCCCAATAGTTTACAAGCATATGGAGTAACGTCACCTGAGCCCTCATTCCTTTGAGAGACCAAAAATTATAAAGGCCACACATTTTCATATCTAATTGGGCCCTTGCATCCCTTTATACTACTGCATCTACCTCCTCATGCTCCCTCTCCCTCCATTCAAGCACCATCCTGCCAAAGGAAAGCCATTTTTTGAGTTAGATTTTGTAAAAAAACTTGTTTGCAGACTTGTACGTGGGTCGCAGTGTTAACAGTCATGTGTAAGGCCAAACATATGTGGGCATGCTTTTCTTTTCCCATGTACATGCCTCCATGTATGTGACCCAATGAACTATCACCTGTGTACACCCTAGTTTACACTTTGTGCCCTCTTAAACTCGAAAAATGAAGACTAAATTTAAATTTTAATCCACTAAAAACGAAGATGAGGGGAAGGGAAATTACTTGGTCCAGACGGTTTCTAATTCCATTTATCGTAGCTCCCACAATCGCCACTTGAATATCGTGGGGAAAATGGCTTAAAATGCACTATGCGGGTTAAAAAAACTCAAATGGTATGGTAAAATGGTGTATTTTTACTATTAGTAGAATTTGTTTATCCATTTCATATAGTTTGGGCTAATATTTTGACCTTATGGACTAATAGTGCAATGGAAAGAGTTGGTTTTGGTGGTTTTGTCTAGGAATTTTTGCGGTTTCTAGCGTCATATTTCTCGTTCTTTCCTTCGACAGGTATTGTATGTCACTAGCATATAGCATAGGGTCTTAATCCATTTTTCATTCTTTCATTGTCCTATGAAAATGATCTATATATCTTAGGAACAAACCCACTTATTAGCGACACTGAACCTTCTTACTGCTACTAGAAGTGTTTTTATTGAGTGGTAGAGGCCTACCAAACATGGGTGCCCTAGTTAGAACCTTTATGCCATTTGATGCCCATGTAGAAGTTATTCCATAGGATTGGGAGTTCCTTATAGTTCTGATATGACTTTGTGTTCCAACCTCATATTCTTACTCAGAAGCATTATGACCTTCACCTATGGGACTCCCACCGAGTCTTGTTTAAGCTCTTTTCTGACTCTCTCAAAAGAGAAAAGATTGTCGAGTGAACTTGTCTCTTTCACACTCGTTAAATGGATTTGAAAGGACGTATATCTGGTGTAATTTTAACCCTTTTTTAGACCAAGTATATTATTTACAAAAAAGGAACACTCTAGTCAACATTGGCTAGAAGAGTTCTCCTGGGTATTGTTTTATATTTTTTCAGGCCTAGGGGACTAAATTTACGAAAAAGGACATTCTTTGGAGTTAAGTTGTAATTTCATTCCATCCTCATGCTTGCAGTATTGAGTCTATTGTTGGTTACCACTTTCTCGTTATAATCCTCTTACCTCAACAATTTGCATCACTAGCCAAGAAGATCCTTGTTTATATCCTTTGCATCTTGACACCCTGTACCCTAAGAAGAAACATTCCCCTGAGTGTCTATTCCCCGCATGCACTTCCTTGCATTGAGAATAGGTATGCTCCACTATTTGGATCTAGTTTCTTACTCGTGACACTCATTTCCTCTCTTGTATCATAACATTCATTTTCCTATTACAAAAAAAATGGGTGGGAAAAGAATATTATCTCATATCGACAGCAATCGTGTCGCCTTTGAACATAACACAAAATTTTGAGTCCACTTTTCATCCAAAGTTTGGGTTTAGCATGAAATTAGGAATATGATCTCATTACATAGATATTATTCCTCCAACTGGTTATTCTTCCAATCCCTATGGAGAGTTGATTGATGCCTTCTGCATCACGAAGTTTCATCATCAAGTCTATGCTACTAGAGTCCTCCATATGTCTCATGCTCTTGTTCAAAGGAATTCTATAAGCCTGTGTTGACCATTTCTCGGAACTCTTGACTTTTCATGTTAGCCATACCCTCAATGTATCTCAGAGTCACATGAAGTTGTAGTCCTACCATGCACCTTGGTCCTTCTTTCATTATGGGTAGGTAACCTTGAACCCAACAGTCGACATCTCCTTGTTGATTGTTGACTGGGAGGTTTCCCTTGTGTTTGAAGATAAGAAATCTATTCACACATTGGTATTCGTGCAATGTATTGGATGCAATTATCCTTATTGGTGTTTTCCTTGCCTCTGTCGACATTCTTCCTTATTGGTTGTTATTCAGAGGGTCTTTTCATGCACTACTTGCATCTGGTGCATGCGAAAGGCACACAGGGTCGTGGGTTCATGAACATCTTATGCATATGAGATCCTTCTAATCATCAAGTTATTGCTTTGTACCTTGTGTTAACTGATGAGAGATTCCCTAATGCTCTCCTTTTAGTGGGTCTCCTTCCATCGACTTTAGCTCATCTATTCTGGAAATGAGGCATAGAGTCCTTTCAGTACCTAGAGGCTTGCAGTCATTAGTGGTAGGTTCTCCCTTCATCGACAGTTGGGACTACATCAATGTCTCCTGATCGATGAATTCTTCAAGTGTTTGACCTCAAAACCGTTATTCACACTTGTAAGAATGTACTCGGTTCCTTGATACCTAATTTCATTATCAGTAGTTTGTCTCGCATTTGTTAACGATATACCTTAATGATCGGTAATCAAAAGAGGTCTCATTGTGTTTGAGATCAACTCCTCTATTCACATGATGTAGACTTGCACCTTCGACGGATAGTGTAGAAGACCTCCAACTTACAGTAGCAACATTTATATTTTGTTGTTGTCTTTCATTGGACCAGTACCTATATGAATTCAGTGATAACGAGAGATCACATTGTACTCCATTGTATACAGATATCTTCAGATTGATTTTGAGACTGATTTTCCACTAGGCCTTGTTCGTGACTATGACAACCTATGGCATGTGTTTTCTTTGTATTTCCTATTCATGGCCATGAACAACTATTTGGTATATTTCCACATGGATTTGCAGTGTAATTCAGATTGGAATCCATGTGTATAAAGTCATTATGGATTGTAATATTCTCATGAGTATCTAGCACTTCCAGCTGAGTCTTCATTACTCCACTTCTGGGAATTATAATGCATTTCAACCATCTCATATACTCCTCTGACCTCACTCATAAGGGGTAATCTATTATTGCTAATTTTTCCTCACCCCATACAACTTTCTTGGCTGGAATTTCCATTTCCCTATGCAAACTTGAAGTCCCCTTTTCACCTTCTAGAGCCAAAAAATCACATTTTTCCACATATATGCGCCCTACCAGTTAGACAACAAGTGTATACGCAGGTTTATCCACTACAACCTACGTACATCGGGTTTGGCGCTCAAAATTAAAAAGTGTGTCAGGTTTCCATGTCACATCACGAGATACATGATCCCTGACCTTCCATATACTGGAAAAATTTTGAACGGCCCTTTAGTTCCATTTGAAGGCTATAAATTGAGCCATATCCAAGTTGTGGAAGAGGAGAGAATTCAACTTTTGAGAGAAAATATACTCTGGAGAAATTTTCACTTCACATTGAGTCTACATCCCTTTATCCTTTAAATTCTAAACTCATTGTTCAGCCCCCAAGATCTTCCTTTTTTTATGGAGAACCTCATTGTCTCCTTTATATGAGATTTCCTTTAGTGGAGGATTGAAGTGGTGGAGGCCCAGCTGGAAGGGACTTAATTTCTCGGTTCCAAGATGTACCGATAGATAATTTTGTCACCCATACACTTATGCTGATTATTTTAATAGAAATACTCTTTTCTTCTCCAATTGATATCTTGCAAATATCTGAATTATTATTCCATGGGCGTATTTGTCATTTATGTTAATGGATTTTGCTATTTTATGTGCTAACATTATATATTATCACCATATGCTTGTGTATCTTGGTTGTTGAGGACAAGTTGCAGGTATAAATATTTGAATTGCATGCTCAATGGTGGTCTTCATCGAACGTCCATATGAGGTATGCTCTTGATATTATCTTGTTAGAATTTTCACTTATATAGCATACTTGAGATTAGAGTTGATTTATGTGTGTCATTATGTCTATTGTGGTTTAAACCATGCCATAGAGATATTTGACTCGTAACAAACATGGTGAATACTTGGAGAAACTCACTGATCCAGGAGGATCTCAGTGGCCACCCACCTTGTACAACTGGCTCAAAATAAGTTTTTGGCAACTTACTATTTTTAGCAGTTTTTCGGTTCTTGAACTTCTGGGGCCATTTTGAAGGCCTAAATGATGCTTTTTCGCGATCAGGGACCTTAATGATAGTTGAAGGCTCTCATTGATCCCCCTAAATGAATATCCTCATCGATACCTTTCCAACGAGCTATCATGCACCTAAACGAAGATAAAATGAAAAATTTGCGACCACGAGAAGTTAATGTACTAACTTACCCCAACGGGGCCCACATGAATTTTGGTGCTTCATCTCCTAGGGTTAGGTTTTTGGATGTATAGGATTTTTGAATCCATGTTTATTGTAAAAAAACCTTTATATCCTCATTGTACTCATATTTTGGTGAATGATCATAATCGTCACGTCTCTTCTCAAAGATAAGATGCCACCATTCTAGCAAGCTTGTTTCAGTTCGCATTTTACAGTTTTCAACATATTTCTTATTTAATATAATCCAAGTTTTATTGTATCTATGTTATTGTTCATCGTGTCTCTATGTTAACATCATAAATATGTGGTTTCATTTCGTTCTTCTCATAAATTTGGATCAGTGGTATCAGAGTGGTCTGCTCCTTGTCTTTTTTTTAATGCATGTCCCCGACGCAGTCAAGGTATAGAGAGTAGGGTCTCGAGATTGTTTCTCTTGAGGAAAACTTATATTGCATGCCCAAGAAACCGTCCATGGTGGTGGAAAATAAATATGAAGGGACATGAGATCCTTTCAAAATGTTGCTCGAGGAATCCCTTGAGCGATAGAGGAACGAGATGATGGACAAATTTACACAAATCCTTCGATGACTGCCAACAAGCAACAAATCCACCTAAAGTGGAGGCACCACCCCCTTCAAGGTAAAAATCAATTTTGATATTCCTATGTTTGAAGTTCAAATAGATGTTAATGCCATATATAAATGGTTAAACCTTCTAGAAGGGTATTTTTCTTTCCACAACTTTTTCGATAGAGAAAAGATTGCATTTGCGCTCCTTAAGGACGTCCCCCATGTCAAAGATTGGTGGGATACTTTCTATGAGAAAAAGGAAATAGAGGGTTCCACATTATTTTTCATTGCACCCACTTGGGGTTCCTTTAGGGATTCTATTAAGGAACAATACTACCTTGTTGGAAGTTGCGACGACTTATATACAAGATGGACCACACTGCGATAGGAAAGAGACCAAACAATTCCAGAGTTCACTAATGTCTTCCATACATTGCGCACCAAGATGGGTATCAAATATTCTGAGTGCATCTGGTGCTCAAGTACCGTAGTGGTCTGTATAGATAAATTCATATAGAAATGGATTTTTTGGACATCTCATCCTTGGGCGCAACCTATCGATATGCCATCAAAATCGAGAAGAAGCTAAAACAAAAAATTGTGACAGTTTGGATCCAGAAACCCCTCACAACATAAGAAGGGCAAGGGCAGCCCAAATTCGTAGAACAAAGGACAAAGCAAATATGGGAAATCTCATGACAACTAGTCCAAGCCACATGAAAATAATGAAAATGGGAAGATGAAGAAAGATACCGGGAAGTGGTGTGACTTTCATAAGAGCCCTTGGCATAACAGTACTGATTGCTTCTCAAAGAAGTCATTGGTGGCTAAGGTAAAATCCTCTGAATCATATGTGGGTTCCGAATCTGAGTCAAAACTAGAAAAGGGGAGACATATCATTGATGTGGAACCCAGTGCCACCGTTGCTACCACCAAGATCCATCTCGCTGAACCTCATGAGCCAGAGGAAGGAGAGCACCTCTTTCATTCACAAATGTGGGTAAAAGGCACTCTGTTGCACTTCATCGTTGATAGCGGTAGCTAGAAAAACCTCATTTCAGTAGAGGTCATCAAGCGGCTAGCCCTGCTGACAACACTGCACTTGCAACCCTACACCATCAAATGGCTCTATAAAGGAATTGATCTTCACGTTAGCCAACAGTGTCGCCTATCATATGGCATCAAGCCATTCAAAGATGAGGTATTGTGTGATGTTTCTCCCCTTGAAGTTTGTGATGTTGTTTTGGGCCAACCTTATTTATGGAAATGTCATGATGTATATGAGTATAGGCATCACAGTGTTATTATTACTTTGAACAGGAAATTGTATAGGATACCTAAGGTAGTCCCACCTAGTGTTATTTCCTTGATCTTTGCCAAGCAATGCAGGAAGGTTATTTCTCATACTAGGAAATTTGTCTTCTTCATGATTCGTTCTCAGAGTGAGAGAAAGGTTGTAGACACATCCATGGCCTCCGCGACCGAAATCTCCATGCAACATAAGAAAGTGGATAAGGTAATGGAAGAATACAAAGACATATTTTCATCACCTATTGGGGTACATATGCACTTTCAGGTCAAGCATCCCATCGATATGACCCCCGATGCACCGCTAACCAATGGGCCAGTCTATCACTGCTCTCCACTAGAAAATGAGGAGATCAAGCATAAGATCCAAGAACTACTCCACAAGGGGAACATCCGAACTAGATCATCATCTTGTGGAAGACCAATCATGCTGGTACAGAAGAATTATGGGACTTGGCGACTTTGCATTGATTACCGGGCCCTAAATAAAATCATAGTCAAGAACCGATACCCGATTCCACAAATCGACGATCTCCTTGATCAGCTCAAGGGGGGAAAATACTTCAATAAATTGATTTGAATTTTGGCTACCATCAGGTCCCATTAGAACTGACAGATGTATGGAAAACTACCTTCAAGTCGAAAGAAGGTCTTTTTGAATGGTTGGTCATGCCCTTTGGCTTGAAAAATTCCCCAACAACTTTCACGAGGATGATGGATGATATCTTGCAGCCTTTCACTAATTCTTTTGTGGTGGTGTATCTAGATGACATGATCATCTACAATAATAATTGGGAATAACACTTGTAGCATATTCAACAGGTTCTGCACACTCTGCGACAACACAAGATATATGCCAACTTGGAAAAATTCTTCTTCAGATGGACAGGGTCCAATACATAGGCTACATTGTTGATGCACATGGTGTGCATGTTGATCTAACAAATATCCAAGTCATTCATGACTGTCCATCCCCAACCACGCTCTCTGAGCTTTGGATCTTCTTAGGCCTTGCCAATTTCTATAAAGGGTTCATTTTCGTATTCTCCCATATTGCATGGGCCCTCAACAAAATAACCAGAGGTGGTGATAAGGAAAAATTTGTGTGGGGCTTGTCCCAACATAAAGCATTCGATGATTTGAATCAATGCTTGTGATATGCCCCAGTGCTTTCATCACCTTATCTGCAACAACCCTTTGAGATCGAGATAGATTCTTTAGACTATGTTGTGGGCGTAACCATAACTCGGCACAACCACCCTGTGGCCTATCATAGTGAGACACTATCGGATGTTGTATCTAAGTACCCTACTTATGACAAATAAATTTACTCCATTTTGCAAGCCTACCACCCGTGGAGGCATTACATTCTCGAGAAAGAGACAATAACCCACACTAATCATAAGATGTTGCAGTTCATGTAGACACAAGGAAAATTGTAGAATGATTGTCATCAGAAGTGGTCTACATATTTGCAACAGTTCCACCTCAACATCAAGTATAAAAAAATAAGTACCAATCGAGTCATTGATTTCCTCAAGTGACCTCCATTTGGAGAACTCACCATAGTGTTTGATTCTTGCGGCCACAAGACCTCTGAATGGCCCCACCTCTATGAGATAGATCCTGACTTCACCAACACCTACCAGATGTTGGGCACAAACACATCTGTCACCAATTTCCATCTTCAGGACAAGCTCCTATGCCATCTGGGCCATCTATGCATTCCATCAAGCGAGTGAGCGAAGCTAATTTGGGAATCCCACTATAGTCGGGTGGCAGGACACTTCGGCATGGAAAATATAGTGGTAGTTTTTTGGTGACATTTCTACTGGCCAAACATTTGACAGGATGTCAGCAAGTATATCCGACCCTACACTGCTTGCGTTATTTCCAAACCAGACATTAAGAAACAAGGCCTATGCACTTCTTTGCCTACTCTTGAAGGGCCCTGGGAATCCATCTCAATGGACTACATGCCGGGCCTTTCGTCCACCAAGAGGGGAAATGACTATTTTTTGTGGTTGTTGATCGCTTTTCCAAGATGGTGATTTTGGCTGCCTGTAAGAAGAGCATCACAATGGAGGCCACTTCCAAGATCTTATTTTAACGAGTGTGGGTACACTTTGGGATCCCACAAACCATTATCTCAGATTAATACAGTTGATTCCTCATCACATTATGGTCGAGCCTCTGGTCACTACTGGACACCAAGCTCACCAAGTCCACTTCCTTCCACCCCCAGACGGATGGCCAAACCGAGGTCGTCAATTGGATGATCATGCACATCCTGCGCATGTACAATTCCAAGAACCCCACACCTAGGATGAGATTCTTCCATATGTTCAACATAGCTACAACAGAGCCATACATAGCTCAATTGGCCAGAACCCCTTTCAGGCGAGGTTGGGATTTCAACCATTGGGTCCCATGGATGTTGCACTACCCCTTGCGGCCACCCAGGAAGAATTGTCACATGCTCCAACTGGAGCTGACAAAGCCACCCGGTTCATCGAGTAGATTCAACACATCCACCTACAGGTTCAATATATTTTATAGAAGTCCAATTCCAAGTACAAGAAATGCCATGATCAATATCGGGTGCCACACTAGTTTCAGGTGGGAGATAAAGTTTGGTTGCACTTTTAGAAACAATTCCTTATAGGGCTTGATCAGAAGCTTCTTCCACTCCGTTATGGACCCTACACCATCACCAAGGTTTTGGGTGACAATGATTTTGAGCTCAACCTTCCCCCATTCCTGGATTTCACCCAGTATTCAATGTGAACCTCCTTAGGCGTTCTTTTCCACCATTATTGGACACCTCGGAGATAGAAGAACATTTGACACCAACAGAGCTCAACCCTGACTGGATGTAAAAAGAATCCAATGATTATATCATGGACACATAGGTCAAGGGAATGCGCCAACAGAGGATCCAACATTATCGGGTTATCAAAGCAGGGCAGCTTCTGCACCAAGGCAAGTGGCTCACTTGGGGCCAAATTGAGCAGAAATTTCCTCATCTGATGGGGGAACTCAACGCAATGGGTACCATCGCTTCCTAATGGGGGATTATTTATCCAAGAGTATCTCGGTGGCCACCCACCTTATCCAACTGGCTCAAAATTTTTTTTTGGCAACTTACTATTTTTAGCATTTTTTCGGTTCCTGAACTTCTGGGGCCATTTTGAGGGCCTAAACGATGTTTTTTTGCTATCAAGAACCTCAATTATATTCGACGGCTTTGATTGAGCCCCCTAAATGAATCTCCTCATCAACACCTTTCCAACGATATATCATTTTCCCTAAACAAAGATCGTATGCAAAAGTTACGACCCCAGGAAGTTAATGCACTAACTTACCCCAACGGGGCCCACATGACTTTTGGCGCTTCATCTCCTAGGGTTAGGTTTTGGATGTATATGGTTTTGGAATTCATGTTTATTGTAAAAAGGCCTTCAGAGCCTCATTTTACTCATCTTCTGGTGAATGAGCATAGCCATCACATCTCTTCTCAAAGATAAGCTACCACAATTCTAGAAAGCTTGTTTTCAGTCTACATTTTACAATTTTCATCATATGTATTATTTAATATAAGCCAAGTTTTACTGTATCTCTATTATTTTTCACTGTGTCTCTATGTTAACATCATAAATCTATGGTTTCATTTCGTTCCACTCATAAATCCGAATCACCCACTAAAGTGAATACGCAGGTTCTTACCTCTCGTCTTATTGCTTCTCCTCCTCCAAGTTATAAATGTTGGCGCAAAAATAAAATAAAATAAAATAAAATAAAAAATGAAAGAAATAAACTATCGATTATCTTATCCCTTAAGCATCTCCCCAACAACAATGCCAAAAATGTCAGGAAAATTATATGTATAATTTATGTTACATTTTATTATAAATATCTATGTGTAATATTGTGATATGCAAACAAAATATGGGCATGATCAGAGCCTAATCTAAAACCAATGTGATGATGAAACAACTTCAAAGAAAAACAAGAACTAATCTTCTGAATCTAAGGTTACCAAATCTTTCATAGGTAGAAAATTAGGCTATGAGATCTCATGCCTCAAGTGGCTCTCACAACAGTACTTTGTTCACTTGTGGAGTTTGATGATCGAGTGAGAATTATAACATTGATGCATCAAATAGAAATAATTTGTATCTAAATCAAATGAAAAACAACTTGGTCAAGTCTAACTGGCTCATTAACATTCACTAAGGTCCCTATGGAAAAAACATAGGCTATAATGTGTCTTTTCAACTCTATGGTTGAAAGAATCTTATAACAATACTCTGAAGACCATTCTAGTCCTTACTAAGAGGCAAGTTCATACTTGATTAGAAAGAAAACTATACTTAATCAAATGAAATAATTTCTGCAATCTAAGAAACAAAGAACTAATACACACACACACACATGTAATAGAAATTGAAGAAAGAAAGGAAGGAAATGTTTACCAAGAAATTATGCACAAGAAAACATAGATATATACATATGGAATATGGGTGCACAAACCATAGTATGGGGGGCCTCCAAACTTTGACTTGCACACACACAGCAAAGTCCACTGAATAGAGAAACTCAGATCCACTTTATATTAATAATTGAAACCGGTACAAAATTTTGTTCAAAGTTTTTTGTGTATTCCTCCCCCTGCTCTATTCCACGACCATGCATTTATACAGAAGAGGGATGAAACACATCACAATTGATTCCCTCAATTTTTGAATGGTCTAAATCATAAAATAGAAAATACAATAATTCCCAAGAAAAATTGGGTTGATTACTATACAAGATAGGATGCAATCCATTTACAAAATATTTACTTAATACAAAACATCTGGAATTAGGCCGAATCAAATTATTTGTTGATCTGGGCACTCCATTTGGCATGTGGTTTGAAAAATGACTGCAACATAAAATCTGGGAGAATTCTCTTTGAATAAATGCTTGTACATCCCCCATCATGTACTTTCTGAGGAATCTGCACGGATGTCACCTAATTGGGATTATTTTTCATAAAAACCATGTCACATAATCTATTGATTCATCCTCATCAATACAAAATTTACGTGTAAAGATCATTTCCTAGATGAATGCTTACAAATTTAACTAGAAACATTAATCATGAGTTGGAGGTGGCCACACTAGATCTGGGTAGAAACTAGATAACATAAAACCATGTCAACAGGTCTAGGAACAAAACCCTTGTTCTGAAATTTCACCTAAAGTTGCGTAGATATACCAACCTTGGAGGTCATTATCTAAATTCGCTCTCTTACTACAGGAAATTTCTATGTAAACCATCATTGATGAAACCAAGCATAATCCTTCTTAATTCATTAAAAATAAAGGAAATGTATGAAAATTAACCACTTGAGAATATGGAGGTGTATCATGATGTTTTCGTGAAGATTTATGGTAGGGATAGTGATAAATGAGTGAAGGGTGTGGTGAAAAGAATGAATTAAATGATGGAAAAGGTGACACAATAGCGACCGAACAATTCCTACGGGTTTTCCCTAAGATATGTTACCTGGACAAAAAAGAGAATGAATTTAAAATTCAAAGAAGAATTGACCATAAAGATTGATAACGCTTGTTTCATGTTGGGTGATAAACACATACTCTTTATGGAGGAGATATAAAATGTTTGAAAACATAGGTATTCCAATAGAGGATGAACACCTTCAGTAACCACTCACTAAAATAGATCAAAGATCAACACACCAATGTTTTCATGTGGTAAAACCTCTACGGGGAAACATCCACGACCCCAACCTATGTGTCCACTTGGAGAAATTTATTAATGCAAAATAAAAATTTACAGAGAGATTTACAAGAGAGTTTGTGACAATCGATCATTGGAAAATGATCCCCCATTCTCTTTAAATAGATATCATGGACCAATTGAGTGTTAATCCATGGATCAATGTATCCATTAAGATTGAGAAGAATATGAACCTTCAGATCACTCTATGTTGGGAACATATCATGACCAATGGATTTCCTAACTACATATGCATACTAATTCATACTAAAGAAAAACACTAAGAAACACACTTTTACATAATGATACATTAGACCAAGTTGATATAAACAAACTCCTAAGTGTCTAAATATTCTAACATCTCCCCTTAAGAACAAACATGGGATAGGATTGAAGGATTTACAAAGGTGACACAATAGGAGAAGGAAGGAGGCATTAGAGCCTATCCCCCTTTAATGATAACTTCTTGAACTCCTAATATAGATCGAAGTTTCGAAAAAATTTCTTCTATAAGAGACTTTGTGAAAATGTTTGCAACTTGATCATTTGTACGGAAGAAGAGCACTTCGATAACTCAAACATGAATTAGTTTTCTGATGAAGTACATGTGTAGTTGGATGTGTTTTTTTGTTGATGTTGAACCGAGTCTTTGGTGATCTCGATGCCACTCTTATTGTTGCACCAGAGTGTTGTCAGATGTTGTTTTTTGAATCCAAACTCTGAAAGGATCTGTTGAAACCACAAGGATTCTTGACTTGAATTAATTGATGCTCAACACTCTGCTTCTAATGAAGAAAGGAAAATTTCTTGTTGTTTCTTACAGGCCCAAGTGACAAATCTTTAAATAAGGATGAAAACATAACCTACAATAGAATTTCAATCATCAAGGTTTCCAACCCAATATGTTAGTGCAACCAACCAATAAAGGAGACCACCCTGAACTGTAATGTATCTCGAATTGAACTATACCCTGGACATACCGAAGTATTATTTTATCTTCTTTCTAATGGATTTCATGGGGTGTTTTCATATACTTAGAAACAACACCAATAGAAAATTAAATATTAGGATGGGTATGAGTCAAGTATAAGAGGATACCAACTAACTAACAATACAAAGTGGAATAAAATTCAGGAGAAGTATAGGTGGCAACAAGATTGACTCCATATTGGAAGGGAGAAGGGGCTGGATTAAAATCTTCCATGTGAAACGACGAAGAAGGTCACAGTCATACTTAGACTAGGAAATAAAAAATTCTTCCTTGGTTTGCAAAACTTGGAGGCCAAGGAAATAGTGAAAAAATCCTAAGTCTGTCATTTCAAATTTCTTCTTAAGGATGGTTTTAACATTCTTTAAAAATTTTGGCTCACTACCAGTGTGGATAAGTTCATCAACATAAAGAACAAGGATTATGATATGGCTTCCTACTTTCTTGATATAGACATTAGGATAATAATATCATCTAGAAAATCCGTTGTCAAGAATAAAGTTGTCCATTTTGGCATACCAAAAGAGACTTCTTAAGGCGACAAACAAGGATAGAGTCAGTCTGGACATAGCCAAGAGGTTGTTACATGTAGATTTCTTCTTGAAAATCCCCATGTAATAAGGTAGATTTGAAATCCATCTTAGGGACCTCCCATTTATGTGAGACTACAAGGGCTATGACAAGGTGGATGGAATTCATTTTGGCTACAGGGGCAAAGGTTTCATTCTAGTCAGTTCCTTAAACTTGGGAGAATCCTTTGGAAACTAACCGAGCCTTTTGATTTCAACACTTCCATCTGATGCATACCTATTTCTATAGGCACGTTTACATATGACAACTTATCTTTCTTTCGAAAGAGGTACAAGATCCCAAGTATTGTTTTCCATTAAAGAATAATACTCTTCATTCATTGTTGTATCCCAATCTGAATGACCCGAAGCTTCTGCAAATGTCTCTGGATCATGAGTCTATGAAACTTGAGCCAAAATAGAAGAGGCTCATTGCAACTATGAACGTGTTCGACGCTAATATGAAGGATCACCAACAATATCACCAATTTATTCTTATGTTGAACAAACCCATCTAGGAAGAGGTGGTGTTGGTTCACGTTCATGTTCAATGGACTCATCCAGATGAAGGTGAGTAGGCGAAGGTGGATTTTCATCCTCACTGTCATCATCTAAAGAAGAAGAAACTAGAATAGGAATAGAAGAAGGCACAAACACTGAAGATGACTCATGGGATGACGCAGGCACAAACATTAAATTAGGCTCGCAAGCCAAGAGATTTTCATCAAATTTAACATCTCTTCTAATATTAATTTCATTACAATGTGGTTGAAGAAGTATGTAACCTTTAACATCTTCTGAAGAACCAACAAATATGCACTTCTCACTTCTTGGTTGTAATGCTTTCATTTTCTCATCAGGAATGTGAGCCCATGATACACTGCCAAATACACGGAAGTGACTTACATCTGCCTTAATTTTATTCCATACTTATTCCATTGTTATATTTTTAAGATCCTTTGTGGGAGTGTAATTTACTATGTAATCTTCATAGTTAATGGCTTCTGCCAATATTTTAGACTTAATCCCTTAGATTGGATCATACAATTATCAATTTCTTTTAATGTGTGGTTATTTCTCTTAGAAACACCATTTTGTTGTGGTGTATATGGAACAATGTGTTGCATTTGTATTCCCTGTGCGGTGCAGTAACTTGTAAAATTATTTTTCACATATTCGCCTCCATTATTTGTTCTTAACCTTTGAAGTTAATGTCCAAATTTCTTTTCTACAAGGGTCTTGTAGGCCAAAAAATTGTCAAAACATTTTCCCTTAAGTTTTAAGAAGTAAAAGAAAAAGTGTTTGGAGAAGTCATAAATGAAAGTTAATAAATACTTGCACCCAAAAAAAGAAGGAGATGAAAGTGGACCACACAGGTCATTGTGAACAAGTTGCAAAGGGGCCAAGGTGTGACAAGAGACACGTTTGTCAAAAATGTTCCTATGATGTTTGTTGAGAACACAATCGACAAAAATACCATATATTCATGAAACAAGATGAAGAATTGTCACCATTTGTTGACTACATAGTTGTTGCAATGAGCAATAGTTTAGATGACCAAACCGCTCATGCCAAAGTTTTCTCAAGTCATCGTTATGAGAAACAAAAACTGATGGAAAAGATGATGACCCAAAGTTGTCAAACTTGTACAACATGGTAATATCATCAACAATTCCAGTTGCAAGAACATGCTGAGGATATTTTAGATCCTTAATTACAACTTGATGAGGTGAAAACTCTACAGTTTTACCTTCACCTGAATGAGTAATTTGATATACTGATAGAAGGTTGCAGGAAATACTTGGAACACATAATACATCATTGAAATGACCATTATCTACCCGAACTATTCCAGACCCTATAACACTAAGATATCTATCATCACAAACAAATATTGTCATGGTTTTACATTCATTTAGAGTAGAAAATATGGCTTTATCCTTAGCCATATGATAAGATGATCCATAATCAATAAGCCACTCATCAAAAGAAGACTAGAAGTTGCATTGAAGGAGAAACCAAAAGAAAAAAATGCATGTCCATGAAAAGAAGAAGAAGAAGAATCAATATTGATATTTTGCTTCTTCATCACTGCTTCTAAAGTTGTCATCTTCTTAAAAAAATTAGACTCATCATGACCATCTTTACCACAAAATTTGCAATGTCTGTTAGTCTTCTTATTTTTATATTTTTCTCATTTATCACCATTAGGAGTGGAAGCTGGATGGGTGGGTTTGGGACCCTTGTTTTGTTGTTGTTGTGGGAAGGTTGTTGCTTCTTAGAATTCTTGGATTTATCTTTCTGTTGGGCCACTAAGGCTTTGTGGGATGTACTTGCAGTGATGATCACTCCAAGTTGAACAAGCTTATCTTTCTCTCTAATCAAAGAATCCCAAAAGGAATCAAGAGTGGGTTTTGGATAAGAAGTCCCTAGAGCTTCTCTGATGACATAGAAGGTAGATACAAACACTGAATATGCACTACCAAGCTTAGCAAGAATAATATATATGCAATTCTCATCATCCAACTTTATGTTACACTCTTCACACAAAATTATAAGTGTTTTGAACTTAGATAAATAGTCTTCAATGAAAGAAAAATCATTTGGAATTAAAGTCATTATCTTATTTTCTATCTAGTGGGCTTGAATAATATTGTGTTTGCCAAAAACAACTTCAAGATTTTCCAAGCTTTATTGGGGGCATTAATTCCTTGAAGGTGAAACCTTAAATCATGAGAGATGGACATTTTGATTAGTCCACGAGCTTTGTTGTTCATATTAATCCATTTGACATACTTTTCATCATCAATGGGTTCTTCTTCTTTTCCCAAGGTAATCCAGTACAATCCTTTACTTCTTAATAAATTCTCCATATGGTATTTCCATTGGAAGTAGTTGGAGCTGGTAAGAAAAATATCATTGGGAGACTCCATATTAAAATATGCACAGAAATATGAAAATGATGGTCTGGATGGAAATATCTTGAAAAAATAGGTTGTTTAAAAAAACAGCATTGAAAGCGAACTTCGAATGTGAAAGTTATGCCCTTCTTAATAAAGGCATAAACAATAACCAAAGATCCATGTAGCAGGTAGAAGTTGGTCCACATGGTGATACCCCTGCTAATAACCTCACTTTTACAAATAATTTGCTTATGAAGTGACCCACTTTTATAAAATAAGTGGGGATCAATTTTACAATTGAAGTTACTTTTATAAAATAAGTGAAATACACTTTACAATGGATGCATGAATTTTTTCAAAAAAAAAACAAAAAAGAGATAACTCAAGACCTTTTATTTAATAAAACAACTTTTAACCAAGTGAGCTAGTGCAAAACATATTGTATTGTTTAGAAGGAGGATTGGGGGTGTTTTTGTTGTTGTTGTTGTTGTTGTGGAAGACCGCCCGTGAGAGCATGCTAAAAAAAATTGTTTTCACACAAGAATTATTTTTTGCTTCTTGATGACAACAAGGGTTAGATCTCGGTTAGTTTACCCAATAAATGCAATTTTTCCCTCTATTTCTGATTTACCAAGATTGCATAGAGCTCACGAAAAAGAGCATACATAGATAGGGAAATCCTTTCCCATATGTTTTATGATTTGTTTAGATCGCATAGGGAGAATGGAAAAGAGTATGTGCATATCGAAAAGGGTAGCAACCCAAAAATAAAAAACAAAAAGAAAAAATATTATCTCTGCAAAAATTGAAAAGGGCGTGTTTGGGATTTATACCTCTAGATTTGACTGAAATGTCTGTATCTTGGGCAAACGAAAACCTTTTTGAGTGAAACAAAAAGCATTATGGATTGAAACGAGGGCTCTAGATGCAATGGAACAATCCTCTTATCCCAGAAATGTATGGAAATGGAAGAAACCAGAGATGAGGAAACATGGATTCACGATCTTGATCTACAACATGAGCAGGTATTTAAATGCACTCTGATACCATGTTCAACAACAAAGGTATTCCAATAGAGGATGAACACCTTTAGTAACCGCTAACATAACCAGATAAAATATTAACACACCGATGTTTTTATGTGGTAAAACCATTATGAGGAAATATCCATGACACCAACCAATGTGGCCACTTGGAGTAATTTATTAATGCAAAATAAAAATTTACAGAGAGATTTACAAGAGAGTTTCTCACAATCGATCATCAAAAAATTACCCTCCATTCTCTTTAAATACATATCATGGACCAATTGGGTGTTAACCCATGGATCAATGTAGTCGTCAAGATAGAGGAGAATATGAACCGTCATATCACTCTATGTGAGGAACGTATCATGATTGTCGGATTTCCTAACTACAAATGCATACTAATTCATACTAAAGAAACACACATTTACCTAGAAACACATTAGACCAAGTTGATCTTAACTAAATCCTAAGTGTCTAAATATCCTAACATAAAAGATAAAATTTCATGAAGGATGGAGGGTTTTTTCAGATTTGATAATGATCACTAGACCCTTTGAAGATGGTGATGAAGTTTCTAAAGGTAGGGAGGCATTAGTTCAAGTTAATCTCAAATCCTTTTCCATCAATATGTATATTTATAGTTTGGTTGTGGAGTCTAGGATTTGCTTGAGGGTCGAAAACATTAGGCAACACATGAAAAATCTAGGAGATATGGTTCCTAGTCTAAGTAATAGGATCATATACATGCCATCCATATCCCCCACATGGAAAGAAATAGTGGAGGATGAGGTGGACATATAGTAAATGCATAGGACATGCGTGGGAAAATCCTCTCTAACCATAGTTCACACTATTGAGGAAATGATGTGGGGTCAGTACAAGGATTCATGGCCTTTTTTGAATTCTCCTCATGTGACATTTAGTTCACCGCCTTGTGATCCGAAGCTAATCCATATTCCTTCTATGATAGGGTGTGAATCTCTATCCTTGGACAATTGCTATTATGGGGATGAGATTCCATATCCTTGGACAATTACTATCATCAAGGTCGGTCTCTCTATCCTTGGAAAATTACTACCATTGATTCTCACACAAGGAAATGTTTTATATGGATCCACTCCATTTAAATACTTGGATTTCTATGAGGGCCAAATAAAATTCTTCTTACTTTTTTACTTATAGTCATCAATTTTTATCATAGATTCAATATTTTCCCAATGTTTTTCCATTTATTGAGGCCTTATGTAGCCCCAAGTCCTTAAACTTGGGACCTCCTTAGATTTTTATTTCGTGAGATTCATTACTAAGTTTTTACCTCTCTTGACTTACCTTCCCTTTAATGCTTTGATGTGTTAGAGGTTATGAACCTATGAATTCCTTATGAATTGTGTGCATGCTTTGATGAGGATACTAATGTATTGTATTTTCCTTTATTTTCTTGAATTTCATCTCTTTGGTGGTTAGCTTCAAGTTGTCATGAATTTATTTCAGTCTTATTCTAATTTCCTCTTCTTTGTTTCTTGGTTATCAACGATGTTTTGATTATTTTTGCGTGCACTTACTTTATTGGTTTTTTATTTGTGGCTTATGGATTCCAATAGTTTTAACATGTTTCACTACCATGAAAATGTGTAGGTTTCAAGTTTCAATATAACATGGGCAAGTTGGGAGCATGTTTGTCACTTTCAACCAATGCCAATTCAACAAAGCTAGGAGGTTGGGTGTTGAACTAAAAATGATAAATAAGCAATGTTGCATGTTCACATGTGGATAGAAATGATACTTCAACATGTAAAGGAGATATAAGTGATGCATTGAAATAGTGGCATTGAAATTATGGAACATTTAACGAAGTAATATCATACACAAGTGGCTTGCAAGATTGTATCCAAGGATTGATGGATTTTAGCTTTGGGAGCTCAATGGAAAGCATGGTGGGATTAGTATATGAAGGGGAAATGTGGAAGAAAATATTGATATTGAGCATATAAATATCATATCAATCCTCATCTATTCTTATTTGCATATTTTTTCATCAATAAAAGGTTCCCGACCAAGTTTCTAAGAAAGACGACAATTCTAATGGTATTTTCCCTTTAAGTGCATTTCACATCCAGGGGCAACTTTCACCATGAAATAATATCTTTCAATGTGATAAATTATTTCAAATGCGTTAATAATCTATATTTAAAATCATATATCATGAATTACAATCACAACCTAAGTTAATAAATGTTGGTGAAATAACATTTTGTGCAAGAGATGAACTTTGGCCTTTAAATCTTATTTATGCACAATTTTGAGGTCCGACCAAATTGAATATCGGATGTCAGAAGAGGGTAGATGAATTTTTTGGGGGTCTATTATTGCAACACAGTAGATATAATTCGATTACAATCCCTGCAAATACAAAAATGCAAATTAAAATTTTCCCCATCAAATAGGTTATTTTCACTTCTTGGTTTATGAAAGGTAGTGTAATTAAAAGTAGAATAGGGAATATAACCATTGTTTGGAAGTATTACCATCTCCTCTCTACCATGCTTTTGACTATTCTACAATTTGAGGTTAGGTTAGTGTGTTAGTGTGTTATGGTTTTTTATCAGTCATTTCTACCACCCGCACCTCCATTTATTACTGTAAAATGATGCACCAATGATCCCACCTCCTTGCTAGTGTGTTTTCTCATAGAAATGCATCCTACATATCTCTAACACATTGGGTAGTAGTCAAGGGAATCCATGACTTCATTTTTACTGTAGATTATATTACAATTGATTTTAAATCAAATGGGGATCTCATTGAAGTGATGTAATCTCTTGAGCAACGATGTGTTGTCTCTTGCTGCTCAACAGTCTTAGGTGCCTAGAAATCCTTTTTTTACATTACAAATGTCGATGAATTTCAAAGGAGTTGAAAGTGTAGCAAAGTTTAATGATTGGTAAATAGTTCCAGAGGAGAAGCAAGGTTTATTTTCTCCATCTCATTTTTCCTCATAGTATATTTTCTATTGCTTTCTCTTATGATATCCCCAAATTTAAAGGCAAGGTTGGATAAGACCTTGTCAATCACATCATGACTTTCCATTTGTAGTGTTCTTTGAACTCGCTCATGGATGACAGTATCAGGCTTAGGATTTTCCAATGAACTTTAACATGAGTTGCAGTGAAATGGTACATTGAGTACAAGAGGAAACATACACCAATGAGGGCTTGGTGTGATCACACGAGGTGTGTTAGGATCCTCCCTAGGGGTTTAATGGGGGTAGATTTATCAGGAATAGTCCACACTGCTAGACTACATGATGGAACTATGATTACCTCTAGTTGATGTTTACCTCTTTTTCTATGCTTGCTAATCTTCTTACTACTAGTTGGCTTTGAATCCTTTGAGAAAATTAATTCCCTCTTATGTTCACAATGTTGCACAGATGGTTGATGGAGGTATTATGCAAGAAATAATGGTTGTTGGAGGATAAATGGTGAGAAATTGATTTATGGAAAACTTGAAAAATATTATATATGTGTGCTAGATTGAGTAGCTTGCCATGCAATTTTGAAGTCTTTGATTGAAAAATGGCTTGAAAATTCATTAGTATCAAATAATTTTGTTTTCTTTGTCTTTAGTGGATGTATCATTTTCATGCTTCGTGAATTCTAGGTTGAAAATCCTTCATATGTGCATATGTTATTCAAGAGTGATTAACTAAGAGAGACCTAGATGGGTTGTGTTGTTTTTTATGCTAATTTGTATGAAAGAATCAAATGAGGGGGGAGTTTCCATTATTAAAGTTTTTTTTTTGTGACTGACAGAATCAACAACTAGTTGGGAACGTACTCACATGACACAAGGTCATGTTATTCAATTGTGTAATGTTCCCAAGCCATTATGCTAGGATCATCACAGTTTTGGGTGTCTTTAAAATCTTTTTTTGGTTGTGGTATTTCATCAAACACTTTGCTTACAGTTACATTTAGGGTTTTACTGATGTGTTTATATGTGTGTTGCAACAAATAAAAAGAAGATACAATCATGGAACATACCTCAACCATATGCAATATGATAGACAAGACAAAACATCCCAAATATGATTTTATTCATGAAATAGAGGAACCTGCTACAATGAAGATGCCGATCTGGAATGCTCAACAGATGGCTCCAAGATAGAAGTATGAGTTTCTACAAAAATCTCCCGACAATACAAAATAAGCCTCCAAAGGCTGGATAAGATATGAAGACCAATGCCAAGGTATATTTTTTCGTATGAAGTGCATAAACCCTAACTGGATGATGCCATGTTCTGCTGGAATGTTGAAGCTCCTCAACAATTTGGCCCTACTGTCAAATGTGTCCAATCACCCCAAGAAAGATGCCAAATAGTAGATCGGGTGATGGAAAGAACAACCCAGGTGCCCGAATCTCCAAGGTCCCTCTCAAACCCTATGGATCTGAATCTCCTCCAATGTGTGGTGTGCCCTCCTGGATGGATGAAATCCTAATAATTCAGCCTCTCTCCTAGAGACCTCCAATGGCTCCACAAATCGGCTAGAATGATAGATCGGGACGCTGCAATGGAAACCCAAGTGCTCAAATCATCAAAGGACCTGGTATACCCTTGGATCTAGCCACCCTGCAAGAAATGGTGCACCCTCCTCTTGGGAAATTGTCCCAATCTCAATACAAATAAACCCTCTATTGAAATGCCTCTGAAAACAACCAAGAATGATGCCAAGACACCTGCAATGAAAACCCAATACCTGGAATTCCCGAAATATCTTCTCCTCAGGTAGAATGAATCCTCCCTCAATGGATGGTGCGCCCCTCTTGCTGGAAACCCTCAACTAGTGCACCCTCTCTCTATCTGCACATGTAACTGATGTAGAATCCTCCTACAAGTGAGTAGATCTGGAACTAGAATGGTGTGGGAGAATATTACATCTCCAAGACCAAGCTTGGGACAAGCTAGGTGGAATATTTCACCACTAAATCATCCTCTAGGGTTTGTTAATTCAAAACCCCCAATGTTGGGCTCACTAGCTAAAATCCAGATATCAAAAGATAATCATACATGAATGAATGAGTAGAGGCCTTTGCCTTTCCTTTATACTTTTTGCCTCACCTTGTCCCTCCAAAGCGACTTTCATTTTATTAATATTTAATTAATTAATTAAATCACTTTTATTAATTAATTAACCTTTTTACCTCTGAAAAGCTCCTTATCTCTCCTTGTGGCTTCCCTGGCCACTGAAAATCACTTCTCACCATTCCATCCTATAGTGTTGCTTCTCCTGTTACAATGAGATATTAAACTAAGAGGTTCCTCCAAGTAATGTGCCCAAAATGACCTCTTCAGTGAATTCAATTAACTTATGGCTCAAAATAGTCAAAATCATGGAAATCATCGGAATGCAACGGAACCAAAGCCAACCTGTGCGGAATGGCCCATAATGATGGAATATGATGAGAAATGCAAGATGGACCCCACAATTCCTCTCAATAACCCCTGTACTCGCTATAACATCCATTTGGCTACTCTAGTCATCATAAACCTCTCCACTATGATGATGTCCCAAAGTGGGGACATTATAGTCCTCCCTGCTAGAAAATTGCTTGTCCTCAAGCAATAAGGAAATCCCCTCAAATAAAATACCAGGATCCCATGTCCACCTGTGGGATACATAGTAGAACCCATCCAAAGATCAACACTCATACACTTTTATCCCTGGGTCCCATATCAAGTCATGAATGGCTAGCCCCTGGGAAGCATAACCCTAAAATACACCAACTCCCAAAGTCTCATGCATATGACACATGGCCTCATCTTGGAATGAATCCATCCTCCAAGTCTCTACCAATATCCATACGACCTCCATCAACTACTCATGTTGATACCCGAATGAGGTGCTACAAGACCTCCGTGAGACACCCGTAAGTGATGCACTCCTCTCAACATTGAAGCTCAATGGAAAGTTCGAGTAACTTTCCCCTGCAATGGTCCACTCTCCCCTGTCAGTTAGTGAAATGCTCCATCCTGCAATCTCTGGGTCCCATGCTAATCTTTGTCGAAGATCACCATGTTGGCCCTGCACTACTATGACCACGATTGTCTTCCCCCTGCATACATATTGGACCCTCCTCTCCTGGATCCTCAAGCTGAAATACCTGTGACTGTTGGACCTGTTGTCCCGAAATTGTATATGTAAAGACATCTCTGTAGAGGAATTACCTGTCCACCCATCTCCATGTCCGATCATGATGACCAAGAGTTAAAATATGCCTCGCTCTATCGGACAAATCCCTGCAGGCCCACTCCAAACCAACCCATGGTGGCATATGTGGCTCTCTGGCGCAACCTGGGTCACCCTGTAGTAAGACATCCTGCTAGCCAAATGAACACCCGAATCCCATGGAAAACTTGGAATTTTATCACCTTCAATCTCCCCTAACTGCTCCTGTGTCGGATTGATCACTGTTGAAAGCCCTCTGTTCTCATCTGTCATCACCTGGTCTATGATGCTTACCATCACACACCAAGTATCAACTGTCTACCTAACACGGTCCACCTCTAACCTGTTGTATGCCATAAAAGTACTCCTGTCGAGTGGTCTTGGCCTACTCACTCTCCATGACCCCATCCACGACCTATCCCTCCTCATACTGTTGTCTATGATAAAAGTGTCAGGAAAGGCTAACAGAAACATCTGCAACTGATTGTAGGATTGGGAGGTGTCACATGCTTTGGTCAATCCCAACGATTCAACCAAAAGCTCGTCCATCGGTATCCATGATAAATACTCTCCTGTGGTCATCACTGAATCCCAATCATCCAGTACAACCGGAAGTAACTCCTCTGACTGTTGGTCAACCAACCTCCATCTCTCACCTCCCAGGCAACTGCTGAAATGGTGAAAGTGAGGTCTCATAACTATGTGTTGTTGTAAAGGAGTGGCATCTGCATGCTCCCCTAAGTGTGTCTCCTCCCTGCAAGGTAGTACACCCCTATGAATCCCATCATACATATCAGCATGTACCTTTGAGATATCACTCATCATTGTAGGCTTCGACATACTCATGTCGTCTCTTGTAGACTCATGTTGAATCATAGATCCAGGGCATACTATTGGATCAACCTCTACGTCGAGGCCAACCGCTCTCAGAACACAAATGGAAGTGTCCTCCATCAATTGGTGCTCCTCTGCTAGATCACCAACATCCTCTATCAACATGACTGACTGATACATCTGAGTGTCCACTAAGACAGATGAAGTGGATCTATGACGAATCTCCTCAAGAGAAACATATGATCTAGACTCCGATTCTTGAAGGGTTGTTTGTGTGCCTCTCAAGAATCCGTGAGTGCTCTCCAACTCTTGAGTGAGTCAGACCATCTCCAACTCTTTCTCCCTCAAATCCTCATGATATATCTCACCAACCCTCAACAGGTAATCTATGTCATCCAACAACTGATGGTAGTCGGTCCTCATCACAGATACTCTCTCCCTGAGAGTATGAAAATCATCCATGGAAATCCCCTCATATGAACTACCATGTGCCACTGATGCTCTCTAGTAGTAATCTGCCATCACTGCATGCATGTCATCAATATGTCTAGTAGCTTCCATGATCATAGCCTCACTAACTCTCAACTGTGTTGCTAAGTGGTGTGACTCCTGATCATGGTCATGTTGAGGTGCCATCTCAGATCCCTCACTGCTAGTGTTAGTCCTGCTAGTGACAACTCTGGAATCCCCAAAAACACCCTCTTCATAAGATGACGTGATGACTATCCATTGTCTACTGTGTTGTTGGGAACTCATGTATGCCACTGCACCCCATCACTAGATGATATCTCCCCCTGAATCACAATGTACCCTGTATGAGCAGTCGTGTCCTCCTGTGCACTCAACCTGCTACTATCCTCTGCACATGGATCCCATATAGATGTATCCATACATGTGATATGGTCATCCTGACTGCTAAAGAGTGCATCCTCATCAATGCAGGCTGATCTTAGAAGTGAGTGCTCCATCAACCTGTCATTCTCCTCAATCTGCTCAACTAATGGAGTCTCTAAAAAATGTGACTCAATCTCCTCATGTTGATCTGTAAGTGTAGGATCAACTACCTACATGTCTTGTGTCTCCTCCTGGATCTGTGGATCCATGTGTCCATGGTGTGCGTCCCTCACACAAGGCTCCTCCATCATATCTGGAATTCCACTGGTATCCTCTTGTGACGTGTCTATCATGGATGTCTGAAAAAATGACAAATGTGTCATGGCCACCATAGGAGGATGGTCACCTGTAGGTGCAAACATGTGTGAAACCTCACTAGTGTCACCACTTTGCTGAGGTGTAAGGTCATCAATGGTATGTGATATGTCTGTTTATATATTGGTGCTATCGTCTTGTCCATCCAGCTACCTATCCACTACACAAGGGTCATCATCCTCCTCAAGCGTGCTAGTAGCATCATCCTCTGTACAAGAGTCACTATCACTAGCCTCTGTGCAAGAGTCACTATCATCATCATATTGCCCCAAATCAACATCTATCGCTCCATCCTCCATATCTCATCATCACTGTCATAGTGTGCTTTTGATCCTTACCCCTGCACCTATGATCTGGTTCCCACGACCCCTTGCAATAGTGGCAAGGTTGTGTGCTCCTAATGGGCATGGGGTTTCTCTGTTTTTCCCACCATCTAGATTCTTATTTTCTCCTTTTATCTGCTAAAATGACACCATGTAAAATATCCACTTCACTCCAACTGGGCTTCCTGAAGGCTACGTACTGAGGAAAGGTTATTATAGACTTAGTTTCCTCGCTAAGGCTATGATACATTATCTCCAAACATGATATCTCAAGGCATATCCTATCCATATCTCCTTATGGCTCTGTATGTATGTGATCATTCCCACTGGCTAGTAGGAATCTAAGCTCTAATACCACTGTAAATATCCCAAGCCATTATGGCAGGATCATCACAGTTTTGGGTGTCTTTAAACTATTTTTTTGGCTGTGGCATTTCATCAAACACTTTGCTTACAATTATGTTTAGGGTTTTACTGATGTGTTTATATGTGTGTTGCAGAAAATAACAAGAAGATACAATCATGGAACATACCTCAACCATATGCAATATGATAGACAAGCCAAAACATCCCAAATATGATTTTATTCATGAAATAGAGGAACCTGCTACAATGAAGATGTCGATCTGGAATGTTCAACAGATGGCTCCAAGATAGAAGTATGAGCTCTACAAAAAGATCCTGACAATACAAATAATCCTCCAAAGGATGGATAAGAGATGAAGACCAATTCCAAGGTAGATCTGGTCGTATGAAGTGCATAAACCCTAACTGGATGATGCCACGTCCTGCTGGAATGCTGAAGCTCCTCAACAATTCGGCCCTGCTGCAAAATGTGTCCAATCACCCCAAGAAATATGTCAAATAGTAGATCAGGTGATGGCAAGAAAAACCCAGGTGCCCAAATCTCCAAGGTCCCTCTCAAACCTTATGGATCTGAATCTCCTCCAATGTGTGGTGTGCCCTCCTGGATGGTTGAAACCCTAATAATTCAACCTCTCTCCTAGAGACCTCCAATGGCTCCAAAAATTGGCTAGAATGATAGATCGTGATGCTGCAATGGAAACCCAAGTGCTCAAATCATCAAAGGACCTGATAGACCATTGGATCTAGCCACCCTCCAAGAAATGGTGTGCCCTCCTCTTGGGAAATCGTCCCAATCTCAATACAAATAAACCCTCCGTTGAAATGCCTCCGGAAACAACCAAGAATGATGCCAAGACACCTGGAAGGAAAAACCAATACCAGGAATTCCTGAAATCTCTTCTCCTCAACTAGAATGAATCCTCCCTCAATGGATGGTGCACCCCTCTTGCTGGAAACCCTCAACTGGTGTGCCCTCTCTCTATCTGCACATGTAACTGATGTAGAATCCTCCTGCAACTGAGTAGATCTGGAACTAGAATGGTGTGGGAGCATATTGCATCTCCGAGACCAATCTTGGGACAAGCTAGGTGGAATCTTTCACCACCGAATCGTCCTCTAAGGTTTGTTAAGTCAAAACCCTCAAAACCCCCAATGTTGGGCTCACTAGCTAAAAGTCAGATATCAAAAGATGATCATACAAGAATGAATGAGTAGAGGCCCTTGCCTTTCCTTTATAATTTTTGGCTCACCTTGTCCCTCCAAAGTAACTTTCATTTTATTAATATTTAATTAATTAATTAAATCACTTTAATTAATTAATTAACCTTTTTACCTCTGAAAAGCTCCTTATCTCTCCTTGTGACTTCCCTGGCCACTGGAAGTCACTTCTCACCATCCCATCCTATAGTTTTTCTTCTCCCGATACAATGAGCTATTACACTGAGAGTGTCCTCCAAGTAATGTGCCCAAAATGACCTCTTCAGTTAATTCAATTAACTTATGGCTCAAAATAGTCAAAATCATGGAAATCATCGGAATGCAATGGAACCAAAGCCAACCTGTGCAGAATGGCCCATAATGATGGAATATGATGAGAAATACAGTATGGACCCCACAATGCCTCTAAATAACCCCTGTACTCTCTATAACATCCATTTGGCTACTCTGGTCATCATAAACCTCTGCACTGTGATGATGTCCCAAAGTGGGGACATTACAAATTGCTACCATTATAACCTCCAAGTTTTCCAATGATTCTCAATACATGACACATAAGGTAAGCCAGGATTTTGAACCAATGACTTCACATAACAAAGTTCCTTAACAATACACTCCATCACCGGTTTCCCTACACCCTCGGGGCTATTCTTAAAGTTATTAACAAGTCTTGTTATTTTTTTTGGATGATTCACTATTTATTTTTTTTAATTCATATTTGGGTGTGGGTATTTTTCGATGAAACATGGTGACTTAAATAAATGAATGGATTTACAAGCCTTCATGATACTCTTTATTATAAAATCAAAATCCTTCATTCATTTGTTTTCAAGCTTAGTTTTAAATAATGTTATGTCTTATGATCACCAAACGATCCATTTAGTTTGTGCATTTATAAGTATGAAGTTGCATGATAATTTAGATAAACGTTGAATAAAAGGGGAGTTGTATACAAATTAATTTTCAAGATTGAATGGGAATTTTGATCAAAAAGTAGTTTCCTCTCATTAAAGTTTTGAAACAAACTTACTGTTCAAACAATAGGCATCGATATGGTTCATTACCCATTAATAATCCCAATGAAAAAAAGGACATACCTTACAATGTGTCGAGAAGTTACTCATATGAATATAAGTTTGGTTTTAAATGTTCAAGTGAAAAAAAAAATTGTTGTTGATTCCCTTGATGAGTTTGTTAACCCAAAGAATATTGTATTGAAAAGTTTAACAAAGAGATCATTAAGGAAAGATGATGTTTAAAGTTACTTTCAACAATTCATTGCCAAAAAAATAAGGAACCATGCATTTATATTTCTACCTTAATAAAAAACATAGTGAAAGAGTCTTTGAGTTGGATGCATTTGTTTTTGCTACATTAAATTTGAATCAATTATTGTTTTGTGAACCTTTGCAAATGATGTTAGAGTTGT
>JZKD02S0057295.1:76691-96538 GCA_000966675.3 Picea glauca | reverse complement strand
GATCCCACACGGTAGACTATTCATTGCACTATGTATACAGTCAAGCCAGCGCCCAACGCGCCAGAGCCAAACTCCAAATTCACATGTCAAACACAAGACAACATACAAACCATCGCACTAAGCGCCAACGCTAAGCACAAGTGGGCAGACTTAGACTCACAACACCGTACGAACTCACGACATACAAGCCAGTGCTAAACAACTAGGCATCAAGCACATGGGTAGAATTGGGCTCGCTTTTCATAAACCTTTGTGGATAGAAATCCATGGGACGTTCCCAAATAGCGGGGTCTCTGTGGATACCCCACGCGTTCAACAAAAAACTCAGTGTCACCTGCAACATAATACCCTCCCACTGTCCATGGTGCCGCTGCTAGGTGAGGAAGGATCAAAGGCGAACGTGAAAGAGACTCTTCGCCTTTATCCAACACTTGCACCAAGTTCTAAGTCGAGGAAAGAGCCCACGAGGGCGTTGCTACCATCACTGAAACCAAGCACCAAGGAAGAGACCACGGTGGAGGTAAATAAGTTTGGGGTTCATGGGTTTTGAACCCACGACCAACCATAAGCCACACGCTCTACTAATACACCAAACCAGCACATCATCCAAACTCCCATCTAGAGCTCGAGACAAATCGCCAAGAAGAGATCCCACCAGGGGAGTAACAAGTGCACTACCCGTCCACAAGCCCACGCGTAAACCAAGCACAAACACCGAGTCAAAAAAAAAAAGAGCTACGGGTTATGGAAATCGATGGGAATGGAACCCTCGACTCTATGAACCAAACAAACAAACGACAGACTTGTTCAGAAAATTTCCAGACAAGTTTAGAAAATTGACAAGCAAACCTACAACAGACAAGTTCAAGCCATCAACCAAGTGCCTAATCACATGGAGGATAAGCCCACAAGAGGCGGCCTCACATGGAGCCCAAACGCCGAAAAACAAAAGAGAGCAGAGGGAACGCGCCACTATGCACGACTCGCCCTCCAGTCCTTGAACTCGTGGACATAGGGGTCAACCGAGCAGAAGGATGGCCATGGTCGGCCCCATCCTTCACCTTTGCAGAGCATTTGACAAAAAAATGAAAATGAGTAGGGACCGAGAAAGGTTAGGGTTTGAAGAGATATGAGTGAGAGGAGATTAGGGTTAAGGGATGAGCGTTGGGGGAAGGGGGCACGTGGGCCTCATGCGAGGACCCACTGCCCAACTTTAGTTTTTTATTTTATTTTATTTATTTTATGTTATTTCATTTTATTATTCTTTTTATTTTAGTTATTTTAATTCTTTTTAATTGTAATTTAAATTGTTTTATTTTTATTTATTTATTTATTTTATTGTTATTTTTATTTATTATTATATTTTTAATTAGGTTTAAACTTTTATTGTTTAAGTTAGTTAAATGTTAATTAATAATAATAATAATATTTAAATTATAATAATGAATAATAGTAAGTAATACTTTAAATTCATGTATATATTTAATTATATGATTCAAAGTAAAACTAATTAATGTTAATAATCAAGATGATTAATTAATTTAATTGGTTAATTAAATTAATTAATTAATTAATGTCGATTATTTGATTAAGGGGAAGGAACTCATTTCAGAGACCGTCACCGAGATGTGCACAGGTTCCATCTCGTGTTACGTGTTGGGGGTGTGGAGGACCCCATTGCTAGCGTGACTGCCTAGAGTTTCAATCGAGATTTGTGCATAGAGAGGGAAAGGCCCCGATGGGAAGAGCAAGTGGCAGCCACCATATTTATGCAGTGGTTAATAATCACCAGGCATAACATCAATCCACGGTGGTGGAGTCATCAGGTACGCTAAATCATATCAATGTAAAGATCTTATTTGATTCTAGTGCCATAGATAGTTTCATTTCACCATCTACATTAGAAAGAGTGGGTTGGAAGCCTACGAGCACGATGACTTTAAACAAGTCGAGATGGCTTCGGGAGGAAAACAAGCGGTAGGACCTAGCATTGATAATTGTATAGTAGACCTGGGAGTGTGTACTACTAGGTTGAAGGTTTACGTTACTGCTCTCGAGGCGTATGACCTAATCATTGGAATGGATTGGTTGGAAGTTCATCAAGCTTTGGTTGATTGTTTCAAAAAAAGGGTGCTTTGTGTCGACGACGAAGGAAGACCAGTAGAGATCCATGGTGTATGGAGACGGGTGTCTCTACGTTTTATCTCAACTATGAAGGTTAAGTGGTGCATGAGGCAAGGGTGTCGACTGTATGTAGTGGAAGCGATGAATGAAAGGAAGGGACCCTCCTTGGATCAGTACCCTGTATTGTCAGAATTTAAGGATGTTTTTCCAAACGAGTTACCAGGGTTACCTCCTGAGAGGGAGCTTGATTTTACTATTGAGCTAAAAACTGGTGCAGAACCAATTTCCAAGACTCTGTATTGGATGACAGTGCTAGAACTTTGTGATTTTCAAATGCAATTGAAGGAGTTACTGGACTTAGGGCTAATAAGGCCCAGTGTCTCACCTTGGGGTGCACCAGTAATATTTTTGAAGAAGAAGGATGGTTCCTTACGACTGTGTATAGAATACAGGGACTTGAATCGTGCTACAGTGAAAAAAATAGGTACCCAATGCCACGAATAGATGACCTCTTCGATCAGATGAAAGGAGCAACGGTATTCTCAAAGATTGATTTGTGATCATGGTATCACCAGTTAAGGATTAAGGAAGGCGACATCCCAAAAATTGCCTTTCGAACTCAGTTTGGACATTACGATTTTGTCGTAGTACCATTCAGATTGACCAATGCGCCATCAATATTCATGAGCCTCATGAATGGAGTATTCCGGAAGTACTTAGACCGTTTTGTACAAGTCTTTCTAGATGACATCCTCATCTATTCCAAGAACGAAAGAGAACATGAAGAACACTTGCGAGTGGTGTTGTCCTACCTTAGAGAGAACAAATTTTATGGGAAGTTGTCGAAGTGTTCCTTCTTCCAGAAAGAGATCCACTATTTAGGTCATATCATTTCCGGTGAAGGAATCTCTGTGGACCCAGAAAAGGTAAAGGCCATTATGGAGTGGCCAGTGCCGAAAAATTCCCATGAGGTGAGAAGCTTCATGGGGCTAGTAGGTTATTATCGGAGATTTGTGGAAGGATCCTCTAAAATAGAGAAACCCATCACCACTTTGCAGCGCAAGGGGTCAGGTATGAATGGATAGAAGAATGTGATAGTGCATTCATCGAGCTTAAGAGGTTACTAACTAGTGCGTCAATTCTACGAATGTCGGATATGGAAAAGGACTTCACAGTCTGTACGGATGTCTTGAAGCAAGGGTTGGGGGTTGTACTAATGCAGGATGGAGGAGTGATAGCTTATGCATCAAGGAAGTTGAAGAAACTTTGGAGGCACTATCTTGTGGGGAAAAAAATTGAGCTCAAAATGGACCATCAAAGTTTAAAACATCTCTTCACTCAAAGGGATATGAATGCCAGGCAAAGGCGATGGAGTGAGTTTATGAGTGAGTATGATTTTTGTATTTCATACATCAAGGGAAAGGAAAATGTGGTCGTATATGCCTTGAGTAGGATACCACGTGTCTTCTCCTTGGTACCCTTAAAAGTCAATCTGAGGGAACGTGTGTTGACACAACTCCTTGGAGACAGTTGGTATTTAAAGGTTACCTCAAACCTCTAGAGTGGGAGGCAATTAGATCCAAAGTATGAAGGATATAGTCTGGAAGCAGACAAACTATTGAGATATCGGGGAAGGATGTACATCCCTGAAGATGGGGATATTCGAAGCATCATACTAAAGGAAACCCATAGAGAACTTTATTGTGCGCATCCGGGTGTGAAGAAGATGTACGCAGACATGAGGAAGCTTTTATTCTGGGTAGGCATGAAGCGCGATGTAGTCCATTTCATCGTCAGATTCCTAGAGTGTCAATGAGTGAAATTTGACCACCGTCACCCGACAGGCCTCCTACAACCACATGATGTTCCTATGTCCAAGTGGGAAGTCGTTTATACGGATTTTGTTGTGAGGTTGCCACTCACATCTCTCAGACACAATGTTATTCTTATGGTAGTTGATAAGTGAACCAAGAGTGATCATTTTATTCTGGTTAGATACACTTACGATGTCACTGATGTAGCACATGTGTTTGTAAGTGAGGTCATCCATTTGCACGAGATACCTAAGAATATCATTTCAGATGGGGACTCCAGATTCACTTCTCGGTTTTGGACAAGTTTGCAGTGAGTGTTAGAGACTCAGTTGAATTTAAACATAGATTATCATCCTGAAATAGATGGGAAAACTAAGAGAGTAAATCAAGTCATAGAAGACATGCTTAGGATGTATGTCATGGATAATCAAACCCATTGGGAGAAGTACCTACCTTTGGTAGAGTTTGCCTACAATAACTGTTTTCATAGCTCCATCGGAATGCCACCCTACGAAGCTCCGTATGGAAGGCCATGCAGAACGTCGTTGAGTTGGGATAGATTAGAAGACCGAGTAACAGTTGGGCCAGAATTGATTCAAGAGATGGAGGAACAAGTGATTCATATTAGGAAGAGACTAAAGGAAGCACAAGATAGGCAGAAAAGTTATGGGGATGCACACAGGACCGACCGAAGTTATAAAGTGGGAGACCATGTTTTCATTCGTATCAGGCCTAATAAGAGTACCATACGGTTCGGGAAGGAGGCAAAGTTGTCACCTCGATTTATAGGACCATTCAGAATCCAAGAGAAAATTGTACCCGTTGCCTATCATTTCATACTGCCACCCCACTTGCATAAAACTCATAATGTTTTTCATGTATCTGTTCTACGTCATTATGTTGTTGATGAATCACATAAGCTAAATTGGAAGGAATTGCAGGTATCGGACGCGGGAACCCTCACGGTAGAACCGTTACGCATATTGGACCATAGAGTCCAACAACTCAGGAACTGTCTGGTAGACCAAGTTATGGTCCAGTGGGACAAGTATAGTCCAGGAACTACTACTCGGGGAGACGCCGAGACACTACGCCAAGATTATCCCTCACTTTTTTTACCACCTCGAGAATATGTTTCTCGAAGATTGGGTGTATGTAACACCACCTTTTTGACTTAGACAGCTAGGATTACCTGAGGCCTACACACCTTTATTTTCTATTCACAAGTGAAAGTATTAAATAATACACTTGAAATTTTAAAACATATGAATCTTTATGAATGTTTAAACGTATTTGGATAATGATGGATATGATGAGATATATTGTGAGAATGTAAATTTTATGAATGTTTAAATGTTATTTGATGATGATGGATATGATGCAATCTACTATGTGAATGTAAATTCTATGAATGTCTAATTGTTATTGATGATGATGGATATGATGAGATATATTGTGAGAATGTAAATGTTATGAATGTTTAAATGTTATTTGATGATGATGGATATGGTGCGATCTACTATGTGAATGTAAATTCTATGAATGTCTAATTGTTATTGATGATGATGGATATGATGCGACATATTGTGTGAATGAGAATCCTATGAGGGTTTAAATGCTATTTGAATGATGTTGGATATGATGCAATCTATTATGTAAATGATAATTTTATGAATAGGTGTCGTTAATTGAATTATGGGATATTATGAGATCTATTTCTAACTTGAAAACTTTGATGTTAAATTTGTTGGTACACAGATACCGAATTGAAATTATGGTTGTATGCAATTACATGATGATAATGCATAGAAATGTATGAGTTTGTGTTACAGACTAATCTGCAGGTTGTGGGCTATGAAATAGACAAGGGATAATGATGATGAAAGTGGATGTCATGACCACTGGCCGAGAAACAATATGGTATGAATCTTTGTATGTTAAATTATATTGGTTTGGATGCATTTCTATGATATGTGGAACAGTGCAGAATTTCAGGTGGTGAGACTGCCCAAAACTGAATAGACGATGACAAAACTCCCAGCAACACGGTGCCACTGTATATTCCATTGTAGGGTGTGGACCCTAGTCCTGTTAGGAGGGGTGGAGGCATTTCCCACTGTGTATCCTTCAAAACCTGAAGTCATGGGAGGACGATGTTAGCTCATGCTCCCCTAGACGTGTGATGATGATTGTCAGTTACGTGTTGGGGAAGCTTGGTCAAGATAGTGACACTTCCGCTTACGGGTTCTATTTGGGGTTAGGTCAATATAGTTGATGCTCCAAGATAGTCCAGCAGAGGAAGGATAGGAATGGAAGATGGAAGTAAGTTAGGGTGGGTGTATGTAACAACCCTAGTTAAATAGTTGCTTAAGGTTTACCAAGTATAGTTAACTAAATAATTAACTGTCATAATGTGTATTGGTTCAATAATGATTATTTTTCAATAATATTAATTAATTAATTATTTATTGTTTAATGTATGTTGATTAATTAATTAATTGATTAATTAACACATTTAATGTTTGAATAACGAACTAAAGGCTTAATAACTTTTAATTTATTATTAGAAAACTTTACGTATGAAGGGATAAGGCAATGAATGGAGGGATAAGGTATTGAATGGAGGGATAAGGTGGGTGGCATTAAATGAGGGTAGGAGGCGGTGAATGGAAGGGGGATATGAGGAGGCAGAGGCATTCGGGAGAAGGACTTTTGGAAATTTGGGGAAAGAAGGAAACATTGGGAGATTAGGGACTATATGTGTTTTCTGGTTTTGTACTTTTTGGTGGGGAGTTTGGGTGGATTGTTACAGGGGTGCACCAGGTTGCTGGGAGTTTTGGGCTCGGGGGCCAAGAATCCTCACGGAATCCTGGAGCTAGGGAGCCAGATAGGCTCTGTTCCTAGCTGGTAGGAAGGAAAGATTCAGTTTTGGGCAGAGTTTGGGCAGAGCAGCAGCGAGGACGGACGAAAATTGGAGAAACAACATCAGACAAAGGTATGTATTTTTGTGAATATGCTGCATTATGTGGTTGTTACGTAAATTTTATTTTCATGATGTTCATAAATAAAATTTATGTTGAATAATAAACGATTATAAGTTGATGATTAAGTTGTACAGGATATAATTTCTTTATTCTTATTTTAGCTAGTGTTTTATAAGGCTCTGTGGGGATAAAGACCTTACAAAACACTTGGATAAAAGGTTTCCAAGATAAAGAAAATCCACTCAAGGAAATAAACACCAATTCCTTTTCCTCCACTTTTGTTCCTATGGAAACCAACTAATCTCTCAACTTTGTGACCCTGTCCAAATAGCTCACCACTAGATCTATGTTATTCATGTAGACATGTGAAAGCTAGTTTCCCAAAATAATTTGTATAGAGACATCGAAATCTAATATAAACCAACCAAAATCCTCATACATTAACATATTGATTTTATTATTTGCAACGTGAGTGATCAAAATATCCTTCATTGAATTAAGAATGATTCTCTTTTCCTTGGCCTCTTCGACATTAGTGACCATTAGCTAAATAAAAAATGATCATTTTTTCCTTATCCTCCTTCTTAGCATGAGTAGCCAACAATTTTGGATCAATAGTTGCAGCGATCTCTTTCTCAACATGATCCCAAATCTTAGAATCCTCCAAAAACATTTGCATCTTGCACTTCCAAGACATGAAATTGGAAGCACCCTCCAAGCTATCACATTCTCTAAGACTAAGAGTAGTCATCTTGCAAACCTATAGCACACCTCACAGTAAAGTCAACAAGAATTAAAGTAGAATTCCCCATCTATGGCTTAAGAACTTCTCCCAAGTGCACTAGGTTTCATACCCATCATCCTATAATAGGTTAAGCACCTCTCTAGGTACTACAAAATTGAAACGCCCAACTCCCTCTTCAACAATGGAGCGGTTTTAATTAAACTTTCCTTGATACCATATAAACAATTTGAGAATTGATTGTTGAATGCAAATTCAGAAATTTCACCTCATCCTTGAGGTTTTCTATATCTACTTCATGTGAAATTTTATCCTTAGGGTTTACAACAAAAAATACAGCTAAATCTCTTAAACCCAATTTACAAGACAACCCAAGAAAATAAATACCAATCAAGTGTGAAGCAATGCAATAATGTTTCATCCCTTAAGGCACACTTCCCAAGAAAATTATATACCTCAAAATGACTTATTACAAAATATTATCACTATAGTAAATCTACCTCTTAAGCTTCAAGATTCTTGTTAAATCACTTATCAAATTATGCTTAATTTTATGTAAATAAAAAAGCATAACTAACACTATAAACTACTCAATCATAATCATAAGATACATTGAAATTCAAATTTGCAAGTATAAAAAGTTTGGACAACTGAAACACTTCACACACACACACACAAAGTATACCATAGCTTAATAAATCTTGGTACAAGTCAAGCTCTCCAACCTTAGTGAGGGGATCCACCAAAATAACAAACCGTAGCCAACAACTCCTCCTAGCTAGGAATCTCTCCCAACTAACACTGATTGCTCCACCAAGGATTCACAATAAACAATCATAACAGACCAGTAAGTCCTTGTCAATTTCACTTGTATCAAACAAATATATAACATAGTCTTCCTCTATCTTCTCCACATCAAACACTCCAAGTAGTACTAGGGTTCTGAAATACCACAAAACCCTAGTCTTCTTCTATCACAAGTGCTATTAGATCAAATAATCCATTTCCACATCAAAGGTGTATTCCAAAGCTTAGATTTCCTTGTCTTCTTAGAGAAAAACCCTATCCCTAGTCTTCCTTTGAATTCCCTAAAGAACCCTAGCGTTGAAGACATAGAGTGAAAATACTAATGGAGAAGAGTATAAAGAGACTAGTTCGCTCCAACACTCACACCTTTAACACAAGCATGTGATTACATGAGTGAGCAATAATGAATATTATGGAAATACTCTCCTCACTTTATTTATATGAAATTTGAGGGAGGCCAACAATAACAAGTGGACCTAGTCAATAATAAGCAACTTAAATAAACAATAGATAGGCCCATATGTGAAGCGCTCCAACTCTAAGGGATACATGTCTAGTTTGAAGGTGAGCACACCCAACAAGGGAAGATCCAAGGTAGAGTGATCCACGAGATGTGCCCAATGCTCCTTCTAGAATGGCCTTCAATGCTCCAATATTCTCTCCTAAGCCATGTGTACCTCTAGGTCCACCACACCTACATGATCATTCCTCAACCCAAGGGTTCTAAAGTAAATTACAAGCCTCCATGGAAGAAACCAAGTGTCCCTATGACCTCTGTTAAAGTAGATATTAGATTATAATGGTAAATTAGAGACTATACATAGGCATTAATAAAGTCACTTTGAATTTAGGTTATTTTATACTTTATTTTACTTTAGCGTGTTTCTCAATCTATCCCACATTCATAAAGTGGATTAACTCAACTATATTGTAACCCTTTATAAGAAATATTTCACTTTCTCATTATGAATGAAAACTTGGTTACCTTTATGTTTTTGTGTTATCAATATATGGTAGCCAAGCCCGACATTCTCAAAGCCATATCAAAAGCCTCGAGCCATTGAAAGACAAGGTTTGCACTCTTGCGACTTCAATAGTTTGGGTGCCATAGAGTCTATGCAAGCATGACGAATTAGGTACTATTGTGAGTATAGATGGATCGAGGGATTGCTAGTGTGACACATCAAAGAGCCAAAAAGGGTTTCAGCGCATTTGAAGCTAGGATCGATTGGATTTCATTTTAAATCTAGGTTAAAAAAAACTAAAAAAGAAACAAAGCATATGGAATTGGTTGTATGAACATACAACCATCATACAACACATTATCCAAAGGATCATACAATTGTACAGATTATCCCAACCACAATCCATTCGACTGTATGCATCCATATTGAACTATACAATTGTATAAACACACATAATTTCAACTATATGGACTATACAAATTCACAATTGTAGCTTCCAAATAGACATTAGAGTTGTATAAACCTATTCTTCAATGAAAGTTTTGAAAGTTTTTCAATTCAAAGGATTTTGGAGAAAATTTAGTCTGTTCTTGTTTGCATTGCTTCCTAGATTTGTAGACTAAAAGAATTGGTTGTTGATTTATTGTCTTTTAGTAGATCCAAGTAGAAATTGATTGTTATGTTGTTGGTTGTTAGCGGATCTAATTATTTTAGAGCTATTTGAGAGAATATCTGTCAAGATCTATGCGTTTTTTAGTTATTTGAGAGTATATTCGTAGTTTATTGGGGTTGTTTTTAATAGATTTGGAAATATATACATATTTTTGGGTAGATTTGTCAAAAATACACATGTTTTCTAGTGATACATGGTTGCTACAATAGTTTAGAGTTAGTTTCCAGGTGTTCTTACTTAAGGAATGAAGATTTAGAGAGGGAAGAACAAGTATTTTTCAATTTTTTTCCTTGTTTAATATATTTTTCTACATTCTTGACTTGTATTTATAGTCTCTTTACCCAACATCATGTTGGAAGGAAGCCAAAGGTTCTCACAAAGACTACAATACGTGGAAGAAAAATATGTTGGCCACTTTTTAGTACATGTGCTTGGATACTATTGTCCTAGGTAATGATACCCAACCACAAGTTACAAGTAAAGACCATGAAGTTTGATGAATGAGACAAAGAAACAATGATGTTGCTTAAGTTATCTGTGATAGATGAAATTCTTCTTGAAGTCTATACAAGGAGGAATTCAACAGAGATTTGAAAGCATTTGAAATAGTTGCATGAGACTTCATACAATGGCAAAGCCTTCCTAAAAAATGTGTTATTTTCAATTAAAATGGACGAGAGTGCATCATTATAGGAGAATTTACTTCAGATCAAAGCATAGTTGTTCTCATTGGCCAGAAGATGGAAGATGACATGGTGTTAATCATGGTGAAAATATTACCATGTTCTTACGACCACTTTATTGAGACCCTAAACATCATCACTACAAATGTTGACATCAATTTTAATGAGTAATGTAATACACTCTTACAATAAAACAGATGAAAGAAACAATTAAGTAGCAGCAAAGAGATAGAGGGTTCAAAACAAGCCTTTGTAGCTATGTCAAGGACAAAAGGTAAATGGGCAAAGAAGAAAGGTCAAGGCAATGATGAAGAAGCAACCAAGAGCCTGAAGACCATCGCTTGTCAGTACTGTGGCAAGGTGGGTCATATGAAAAATCATTGTAGAAAGAGGTTGGTTGATTAGAAAACCAAATAGGGAGGGCCTCATCATAAGGCCCATGTTGCAAATCATACAAAGGATGAGTCATATTTCTTTGCATTCATGGCCAAGAAGCAATATGATCAACACATGTCATCTGCTTGGTACATTGATTTGGGTGCATCATGACACTTTACCAACAAGTAGAACGTGTTCACTAAGTACACTACTTGTTCCTTGAAAGATTCAGTGATCTTCGACAGTGAGGCAAAGTACACAGTAGTTGGCAAAGGGAATGTGCATATTTTCTTTGGAGAAGAAATATTGATTTTTCTCAATGTGTGTTATGTGCCAGGTATGGATCTTAATCTACATTCAATGAGTTAGATTATGAGGCACTCCACCCATCGAGATGTCCACTTTTAAAATCACGAATGTTATATAGTTTACTAGGTAACCAAGACGACTATTGATCTTGGTGTGGAGGATTGATCCATATGGATGTCGGTGGCCTCCCACCTATTCCAACTGGCTCATTTTTGCAATTTTCCAGTTTGACAGTTTTTTCCCTAGTTTTTGGGTCCCTGACTTGCAGGGTTGTTTTGAGGCCCTAAATAACGTTTTTTAGGGCTTGCCACAATCAAAATGATCTTTGATAACTAACAACAAAATGTGTAGTCTTTGGATAGACCTTTCCACCAAGCTATCGTGCGCCTAAAACAGAAATTGTATGTAAAAGTTACAACCCCAGGAAGTTGATGTACTAACTTACCCAAACAGAGCCCACATGACTTTTGGCGCTTCATCTTCTATGGTTAGGTTTTTGGATGTCTAGGGTTTTTTAAATTCTTGTTTATTGTAAAAAGGACTTCAGAGCCTCATTGTAATAATCTTCTTGCGAATGCGTGCAACCGTCACATCTCTTCTCAGAGATAAGCCGCCACCATTCTAGGAAGTTTGTTTCTGCTGCATTTTACAGTTTTAGCTTATTTCTTTATTGAATAGAAACTAGTTTTACTGTATATCTGTTATTTTGTGTTAAGCATCTTTTGATAATAATATGTATTCATTTCGTTCTGCAAATACATTCTGGATCAGTGGTATCAGAGTAGTCTGCTCCTTATCATTCATAATGCATGTCCCCAACGAGGTCAGGGTACAAAGAATTGGGTCTCGAGCTTGTTTCTCTTGAGGACAAAATCTCTCGCATACCCAAACGACCTCTCATGGAAGAAGAAAAGAACGACAACGCAACAAGAGATCCCTTCAAAATGTTGCTCGAGGAAGCCTTCACGTAACAAAGGAACGAGATGATGGATAATTTTGCGCAAATCCTTTGACGACTACCAATAGGCGACACATATTCCTCAAACGGAGGCACCACCCCCTACAAGTTACAAATCAACTTCGATATTCCTATATTTGAAGGTCATATAGACGCAGATGCAGTAGAAAAATGGTCGAATCTGCTAGAAGGGTATTTCTATGTCCATAACTTCTCGAATAGGGAAAATATTACTTTTACGCTCCTCAAAGTCGCCTCCATGTCAAAGATTGGTGGAAAACTTTCTGTGAGCAAAAAGAAAAAGAGGAACCCTCATTATTTACAGTCCCAGTCACCCAGGAGTCCTTCAGGGATGCTATTAAGGAACAATACTACCCTGTTGGAAGTTATGACGACCTGTATACAAAATGGACCACACTGCAGCAGGAAAGAGACCAAGTGGTGCTTGAGTTCAAAAATATCTTCCATACCTTGCGCACCAAGTTGGGTATCAAATATTCTGAGTGACATCTGGTGCTCAAGTATTGCAATGGTCTGCATAGATACATCCAGGACGAAATGGAGTTTTTGGACATCTCATCCTTGGGTGCGACATACCGATATGCCGTTAAAATCGAGCAAAAGCTCAAACAAAAGATGTGTCAATTTGGGCCTGGGAACCCCTCATAGCAAAAGCCAAGAAAGGGCGACCCCAACCCACAAAACAAAGGACAGAGCAAAGACGAACAGTCTTAGGAAAACCAATCCAGGCTGCAAGCAAAGAAGGACACCGGAAAGACAAAGAAAGATACCGGGAAGTGGTGCGGCTTCCATAAGAGCCACTGACATAACACTGTTGATTATCGGTCGAAGCAGTCGTTGGTGGCTGAGGTGAAAGCCTATGAATTAGATGCGGGTTCCAAGTCTGAGTCAAAACCAGAAAGGAGGAGATGGATCATAGACGCAGAATCCAATGCTACCGTTGCTACCACCAAGCTCCAACCCGGTGAACTAGACGAGCCAGAGGAAGGCGAGCGCCTTTTTCAAACCATTGTCTTAGATCGGGACAGTCGATTTCTCAGCACATTCTGGTCAAGCCTCTGGTCACTGTTGGACACCAAGCTCACCAAATCCACGACCTTCCACCCCCAAACAGATGGCCAAACCGAGGTCATAAATTGAATGATCGTGCATATCTTGAGCATGTATAATTCCAAGCACCCTCACACATGGGATGAGAGTCTCCCCTATGTTCATCATAGCTACAACCGAGCCCTACATAGCTCAATCAGCCACAACCCCTTTTAGGTGGGGTTGGGATTCCAACCATTGGGTCCCATAGATGTTGCACTACCCCTTGCGGTCACCTCGAACGACTCATCTCCTGCTCCAACTAAAGTTGACAAAGCCACCCGGTTCATTGAGTGGATCCAACACATCCACCAATAGGTTCAGGATATCCTACAGAGGTCTAATGATAGGTAGAAGCAGTGCCATGATCAACACTGTATGCCACATAAGTTTCAGGGGGGCGACAAAGTTTGGTTGCACTTGCAGAAAGAGCGCCTTATAGAACACCATCAAAAGCTTCTCCCACTCTGTTATGGGTCGTACACCATCACCAAGGTTGTGGGTGATAATTCTTTCGAGCTCAACATTCCTCCTTTTTCTTGGCTTGCACCTAGTGTTCAACGTGGATATCATTCGACTGTATTTCCCACCATTATTAGACACCTCAGAGATAGCAGAACAACTGACACCAACAGAGCTCAACCCCGACTGCATACAACAAGCATCCAATGATCATATTGTGGACAAACAGATCAAGGGCTCTCGCCAGCAAAGGATCCAACTTTATCGAGTTGTCAAAGTAGGGCAATGCCTGCACTAAGGCAAGTGGCTCACTCGAGGCCAAATTCAACATAATTTTCCTCATCCGATGGGAGAACTCAACACAATGGAGACCATTTCTTTTTAAGGGGGGAGGATTGATCCATATAGATGTCGGTGGCCTCCCACCTATTCCAACTGGCTCATTTTGGCAATTTTCCAGTTTGGCAGATTTTTTTCTAGTTTTCGGGTCCCTGACTTGCGGGGTCGTTTTGAGGCCCTAAACAACATTTTTTTAAGGCTCGCCATAATCAAAATGTGTAGTCCTCAAATAGACCTTTCCAATGGGATATCATGTACCTAAAACGAAGATCTTATGCAAAAGTTACGACCCTGGGAAGTTGATGTACTAACTTACCCAAACGAGGCCCATGTGACTTTTGACACTTCATCTCTTAGGGTTAGGTTTCTTGGATGTCTAGGGTTTTTGACATTCCTGTTTATTGTAAAAATTCCTTCATAGCCTCATTGTAATAATATTCTTGCGAATGAGCGCAACCGTCACATCTCTTCTCAGAGATAAGCCACCACCATTCTAGCAAGTTTGTTTCCGCTGCATTTTACAGTTTCAGCTTATTTCCTTATTGAATAGAAACCAATTTTATTGTATATTTGTTATTTTATATTAAACATCTTTTGATAATAATATGTATTCATTTTGTTCTGCAAATATATTCCGGATCAAGGATCATGGATTGTTCAAATTAGTTGATATTAGGCAGGTCAAGGAGCATGCATTCGTAGCCAAGGGTGCATCAGACATCACTACACTTTGGAATCAGTTGTATGGGAACCTTAACTTGACCTACCTCTCTTAGTTGGCTCAAGTGAATTTGGTAAATGGACTTCCTAATATTCAACAACAGATTCAAGGTGTGTGTGAATCTTTCCAACCAAGGAAGCAACACATGTAGTTATTTGATGAAGGACAAGCTTGGAGAGTGAAGAGGGTCCTTTAGCTAGTTCATGTAAACATTTGTGGACCAATGAAAATGACATCTATAATCGATGCCAGGTATTTCATTCTTTTTGTTGATGAATATAATAAGAAGAAGTGGGTGAAATTTTTGAAACTAGAGTATGACGTGTTCAATGAATTTCAAAAGTTCAAAGCCTCAATCGAAAAAGAGTCAGGTTGTCACATGACCACTCTTAGTTTTGATAATGGAAAGGAATTTTGTTCCAAAGAATTCAATAACTTTTGTGTTGAACATGGGATCAAAAGACAATTCACTACACCCTACATTCCATAGCAAAATAATCGTAGAGATGGCTAGGTGTATGATGTAGAACAAGTGTGTTATTAAACAAGTTTTGGGTTGATGCAGTGTTTGCAACAGTATACATGCTGAATAGATCTCCAATGAAGGCGATGAAGAAGAAGACTCCAGAGGAATCATGGTCTGGGAGGAATCCCATAGCCAATCATCTTAAGGTATTTGGTTCTACTATTTATGCATGGATTTGAGATGAGAAGAGAACCAAGTTAGACCCAAAGAGAATGAAATTAATGATCACAGGGTACAACAACATCCATAAATCTTACATATTGATTGATGTTAACACAAATTAGTTGAGATTCAATAGAGATGTTGTAGTTGATGAGGAAGTTGTACCTTTCTAGATGTCTTCAGAGATCAAGATCCCATAACAACAACTTGTTGCGGCTAAAGATTTAGGCAACTCCACTTGAAAGGGAGGAGGATTTTAGGCAAGAGGAGTCTCCATGATCTAATTTTGATGATGTCGGTACAAGGATATGCATCCTGGATCACGGTGACAACTTCAATGGGGAAGATACAAATAAAAGACCAAAGTGGGGTCACAACACGAATGGAAATATTTCAAACAGATGAAATGAATGAGGGATGATAGTAAAAAAAAAGAACAAGAAACCCAATACGGTCAACTTTGTTCTAATGGCCAATGTTTAGGAAGTATATGAGCCATAGGTGTTTGAGGAGGCAAAAGTGAGACCTGAATAGGAGAAGGCCATGAAAACCAAACATGAATGTTTGATGAAAAGTTAGACTTGGGATATCACAACTCTTCCACAAGGAAATAAACCCATCGGCTACAAATGGTTGTACAAGGTCAACTACAAGGAAGATGATACATTTAATAAGTACAAGGCATGATTGGTTGCAAAGGTTTCTATGAGCGAGAGGGCACTGACTATGAGAAGGCCTTTGCTGCTATAACAAAGATGAGCACCATCCAATTAGTTCTAGCCATTGTAGCATAGTTTAGCTAGAAGATCCATCAAATGGACATGAAGAGTGCCTTCCTCAATGGAGATTTGGAGGAACAGGTCTACATGTATCAATTGCATGGGTTCTAGGTTCTAGGGAAGGAACATCTTGCTTGCAAACTTAAGGCTCTATATGACCTGAAGTAGGCATCTCGGGCATGGTACATTAATATTGACAAGCATGTGGATGAATAGGGGTTTTAGCAAATTCCTTTAAATTCCAATCTATAAGTCAAGAGCGTTGGTAAAGATACCAGTCTGTTGGACATTTATGTAGATGATATCATTATTATGGGTTGTGAGATAAGTGTTATTAAACAAATCAAATCTAACATGGATAAAGCTTTTGACATAACTCATTTAGGCCTCCTACATTATTGTCTAGGTGTATAATTTTGGCAAACAAGTAGTAACATTTTTGTCTCACAAAAAAATATGCCAGGAGTTTGCTTGATAGGTTCAAAATGATAGATTGCAAAATATATTCTACACATATGGAGAAAGGCTTGAAGCTTTCAACCGAGATTGACTTAAGGTAGTTAATGAGTCAATCTACAAGTAGCTAGCGGGGAGTTTGATATATCCTATGGCCACTAGACCTACTTTGAGTTACATTGTGAGCTTCCTTTCTAGATTTATAACAATGTCGAAGGTAGAGCATTGCATTGGACTATAGTAAAGAGAGTGTTGAGATATGTGAACAAGAAACTTGGCTTTAACATTCTATACAATAGAAGCAAAGACCCTAGGTTATGTGGGTTTACAGATTCAAATTGACAAGTGTGAATAATAGAAAAACAACATCTATATATGTTTTCATCCTTGGCATATGTGTAGTCACATGGACCAGTAAGAAGCAACATGTAGTATCCCTTTCATTGATAGAAACATAATATTGAGTAGTAGTGAAAGGAGAATGTGAGGTAGTTTGGCTCAAGAGGATGCTTTCAGACATGAAGATGCAACAGATAGAGCCAACACCCTTACTATGAGACAATCAATGAGTGCTCCAATTACCTAATAATTCAATCTTCCAGAAGCATACCAAGCATGTCGAGACACATCACCACTTCATTAAACAACTTGTAGAGGATGGATCTATTGAGTTGTAGTATTGTCCCACATAGGACCAAACTATAGACATTTTCACCAATTCTTTGGGTCTTGAAAAATATGTAAAATTCCAAGAAAAGCTTGGTGTAGTTGGTAGATTGACCATTAAGGGAGGGTGTTAAAGTAAATATCATATTATAATGGTTAAATAGATATTAGACATAGGCATTATTAAAGTCACTTTGAATTTAATTTATTTTGTGTTTTTATGCTTTACTTCACTTTAGTGTGTTTCTCGATCTATCCCACATTCATAAAGTGGATTGACTCGACTAGATTGTAACTCTTTATAAGAAAGATTTTACTTTCTCATTATGAATGCAATCTTGGTTTCCTTTATGTGTTTGTGTTATCATTATACCATCTAGGACTTAGTTCCCTCTTCCAATATGCCCAACGCTTCTCCTCCAAGGTGATTCATTCTCTCAAGAAAGCAATAGTCCTGATGCATGTGCCTCATGAAGAAGTCACCAAGTTACACAAGTCTCCAATCTCGTAAGGAAGTGCACCACATAAGCATCAAGTCAATGCATGACAATTAAAGACCAAGCTATGTCCAATGCTTACGTCCATTATAGTACAACCAAGGCTAATCAACACACCATGCATCCCACATCACATGAAGCAACTCCAAGCATGGGGTAAACACTTTCAAAATAAACCTGAAAGCTATCATATTTGGCAATGCCAATAGAAAAACATAAGATACATTTGGTGATCCTCAAGTGATTTGTGCGGTAATTTGAAAAAATCTAGTGTCACATTCATTGGCTTGAAAGAACATAATAACTAAGGTATGAAGATACCAAAAAGGTTATATATTGTATACTTCAATATCTATGCCATTCCCCTTTGTCCCTAGATGGTGTTGAGTTTTTCATACTAGTTTATATAGAATTTTTTTCCATTTGTTTGTTCATTGTCATGTACCCAATTATTTTCTATATTTTTGAATTATGGTAAGATAAGATAATTTTATTAATTTCTATGACCAAAACAGAATTTTCTGTTATTTGTTTGTTCATTGTCATATATCCAATTATTTTTTAAATGCACTATAGTGAAAACTATAGTTTTGAATTATGGTAAGAGAAGAAAATTTTATTAATCTCTATGACCAAAATAATAGGTCAATAGGAAACAAGTAATATACATAATGTGAGAGTGCAAAGGGGCAAACCATAGAAAAAAGCACCATTCAACATTAGATACATACATAGATGCACAGGAGGAATCAAAACCATCTATGTCATCATTAACCACTATGAAAGTTCCAATGCAACCCTTGACAATGCGAGACAATGTGAAAGTCAAAGAGAGAAAATAGATTGGAACTTAGTGGAAATTTCTAAAACTCGTTTGTTATGCAAACCATTATTTCTTACCAAAAATTCCTTGTATGCCAAAAAGTAAATTACTATAACTCTATAATGCACGAACCATCAATTTATACACAATGACATAAATGCAATGAGAATTTTTGAAGTTTATTCTCTTAACCATCATGTTATGCTTAAATTTTTGTGACTTGGATATTGTGAATAATTACTAATGTACCAATCAAAGCATTTTTAAGCTAACACAACACCTTTGCCTTTTGCTTTGGTCATTTATTACAGTTATCCAACACAACATCTTTTCCTTCTACCTTGGTCATTTGTTATAGTCTATTTACTCTTGAAGTATTGCAAACAGAAAGATAATTGAGTAAAACTTAATAAATATTTAAAAAGTGAAGGTGAACTCTAAACATCACAAATGTTGTTATGATTGTAAAAGACACCTGACTATTTCTCATCATAAACAAACATCACATTTGCCTCATAAGCATTATGTAAAATGCATAATCATAGTGCAAGGAAAAACATGGTCCATAAATTGCTCTATCTAGCGCTTTGCATGTAATCATAATTATTTTATTAATACCAATGCTATTTAGTTTCCAAAAAATGCTCTTTTACAAGTGAAACAATATAACCAAAGAATGTTAACCAAATTATTATTATTACTTAAAAGTGCTAGACATTGATCATCTTTCCTCAAATATCGCTGCAGTATGGTTAAAACCACATGAAATTTGCAATGCTTGAAAATTACGATCAAATTGAACTCTAGAAGGTTCAAGATAATCAAAGTCATTACCAAGTCCCTAAAAAAACAAGAAAAAACATAGTTAG
>JZKD02S0057295.1:50022-64460 GCA_000966675.3 Picea glauca | reverse complement strand
TCGTCTAAATCATCATCATTCATTTTCTTCAAATCCATCACCATCGGTGTAGGCATGGATTTGCATTCTGTCATACTGAACTTCTTTAATATCCCCATTGTATATTTCCCTTGACTAAGGAAAATCTCATCGGTCCTCTGTCATACTTCTTGTCCCAAGAAGTAGTACATCATACCTAGATCCTTTATCTCGAAATTAGAAGTCAAAGCTTGCTTGTATCCAACAACAAGGCTTCCTGAGTAAGTCACCAAAATCAGGCTCTCATCACCAACAATGTAATAATATAGGTTTGGATCAGCAACACTCTTGTTGAAACCCAAACTCATCAAGAATCCATCCATCTTCTTATATTAAGCACAAGGTGTTTGTTTTAGTCCATACAGGGCTTTTGTCAACCTGTACACATGAGATTTCTCGTCGTATATCACGAATCCTTCTGGCTGCTTGATGTAAACTTCTTCCTCAATCTCACCATTGAGAAAGGATGTATTTACATCCATCTGGTGTAGTTTCCAACTCATGGATGATAGTACGGATGGAAGTGTATCGAGCTACTGGATCAGATGTCTCATCATAGACAACTCCCTTTGTTTGTGGGAATATTCTGGCTACAAATCTCTCTTTATATTTCTTGACACTTCCATCAACTGCATGTCCTCTTCCCCTTGCAGAGTTTGCCGATTTTAGAAAGGCCTTTCATGACCTACTGCAATGTTTCTAGGAATATCAATTTGAGCCACTGGATCAATAACTGTCTCCCTTTGAACTGCAGAAGGGGAGAGGGTATTGTCTTTTTCTTCTTCTCAAATAGTTTTGACTCCCTCTGAGTCAAGTGACTCCCTTTGAAGTCTGAAGGATAGCCATCTTCCTTTGTTGTTAACCTTCCTGGAACAAGGAAACAAATGAAAGGAAAACAAGACAAGAATATCTCCTAGAGGAGATTCATGAGTACATCTCTAGAATCAAAACAATTTAAGGATTGTTGTCACAAATACAATACCTACTTGTAATGCAACAACCTTAGAATTGTAGGTTAGAAGCATGCTAATTAAAAAAATCAAACCTAGAGTCTTCACTTCCAGTGTGTTGTTCTTCTGAATGCACTGAGATCCCTCTGGGTCCATGATTGCATCAAGGGTTCCTTCCTCCTACAAGTACCCTTATGATAATGATGTGAATAATATATATACAAGTGCATACCTAAGAGTGTACACCAATAGAGATTTTGCTTATTTGTCAATGTCATGATGAGCAATGACATTCCTCGCTTGTTTGCCATAAACTAGAAAGCAATTTATGTTTGTTGTAGCTTCGTGTGGCCACCTGCCACTGCTACATTCTATAACCAGACTTGTTTTCCCCTGTAGCCACCTAGTACCATACATATCTCCAACGAGGTCTGCATCAACATTGTAGCTTTAGGTATGCACAAACTATGACCTTGAACTGATCAAAATACAACCATTATACTCTGCTTCCTTGCTGAGTTAAATCTTCTTCCAAGATAGATCTGAAATCTCCACTTGAACTGCTCTGAAACTTGTGTTAGAACTCTTGTTTAGAAACCTCTGATAATTGCTTCAAAGACAGTCCTGAAACATGCTTAGGATGTTCCAAAGACTCACATTAAATGTTACCCCTGTAGATCTCCAAAAGTTACTCCTGTACCAGATCTGAAAAAGGCTTTAAACTCAGCATAGGTTTGTTCCAAAACAATCCTTAATCTTGGCCATGTTCTTCCTCAGACTTGCATCAGAACAACCCTTCAATTCGTCCTCCATCACAACCTCATAAATTTGATCTTTTAAGTTTGCTTCAATACTGTCATAAAGTCACATCAGAGCTGTGATAATACTGCTGCCAATAGCAGCTCGAATCTGTACCTTGCTTGCTACCTGAGACCTCAGATTTAGACCGAATTTTGCCTCAGTTGTTTACTGCCAAAGGTCTACAATTTTAGGGCAAATACTACCTCAGATTATGGGTTGCGGCAGCCTTAGATTTCACCTCAGAAAGGTCTGACCCTTCTTCATTACGAGTCTGTTGTTAGAATTCTTACTCACACATGTCATGTTGATCTGAGAAAGGAATCTGACAGTTGGGGGCTTGTTTAGATAGTCCTTGTCACAGAATAATTTTAGCTGGTATATACGGCCATCATGCACTGAATTATGTGGTATAATGATTGTCCATGTCCAAGACAACATATAGATATCATCTCCATCATCCATTCCATAGCTGACAGTTCCATCATCAAATCTTTTCTCTCTTCTTTCTAGCTCTTCCAGAAATCAAAAGTTTCTTGGAATAACAACAGTGGAGTGGTTGGCCATCGGAGCTGATCTGATCTGAAACGTGGGAAGTGATGAAGAACCTCAATTCTTAGCTCGTCCCCTTGCTCTCCTTTGCTCTGGGTTCCTTTACCTTAATTGCCAACTATTTCTAGTATGCGGCTGGACTGTAACAAGCCCTTCAAGCCTCATGGTCTAGCTTCAGGTGCCACAGTTTTCTCTAGGATGAGATCCGCCCTCCAACGAGCCACACAAAAAAAATATCAGTCACAGTTCTGCATATTAATTCAAATCAGCCTCCCAACAGTGGCATGCAGACTCCTCCAGTAATCCTCCAAGGGTGTCACCAATTTTCAAACTTTCAAGGGCTTTTGTAGACTGAAATTAATCCTATATTTGATTGTGCAATGATCTTCTTCAAGTCTGCTCTGATACCATGTTGATTTTATGGTAAGTTCATGCATTTTTAATTTTCTTACTATTTAGCATAAACTGAACCATAACTACTGCAGCAAACCAAGATCACAAGAAGAATAACCATGCACAAGAACACAAGAAGTATCCTGGGAAACTCTTCTCAATAAGGGAAGAAAACCCGACCAATCCTTTGCTATATTCTCAAGAGAAAGACCTCCCACACCATCACCAAACCTAGCACACAAGAGGGTGTTGTAATTCTCATAATTTCAGACCACAACTTYTGAAATCATGAGATGACACAATGATAAGTGTGTTTCCTAACTGGGGATTCACCTTTATTTATATAAGACTTATCACATCAAATGATATGTCTATTGGCACAATAGGGCCGAACTCAATAACTCAAAATATAATTAATAATTACCATATTAATTATCTTTTACATTAATTATCGTTTACTTTATGGTGGGGCCGACCTGTACCCTTCATATCACAAATAGAGTTACAGGAAAGTCTGACTCTTGGACAATATAGCAAGGGATCTCATACACCCACTAGTGCTCAACCACTAGGGGCACATCCATCTGTGCTCAGCCACAAGGATGTCCACATCTCTATCTCACTGCGTCTCACAGGAGAATCACACTCACTAGTGCTCAACCACTAGGATCACGTTCACTTGTGCTCAGCCACAAGCACGTCCAACTCAGTAGATCGCTTTCTCACTGCATCTCACAAGAGAATCATCTGGAGTATCACATCATCTCAACTCTCTTCACAGAGGAGACCAGTACAACGTTTCATCTTCGTCTCAAAGAGAACGACACACCCAACTCATGGGCTTCCTCACCCCACAGAGGCACACAACATTCCATCTCTGTCTCAGAGAGGAACCACACACCCAGCTCATGGGCTTCCTCACCCCACAGGGGAACACAACATTTCATCTTCGTCTCAGAGATGAACCACACACCTAGCTCATGGGATTCCTCACGCCACACGGGGGCACAACATTCCATCTCTATCTTAGAGAGGAACCACACACCCATCTCATGGGCTCTCTCTTAGGTCGACTCACTCAGTCTGTGTCCTGGAGGATGTCTCACGCAGCTGTAATCATCAACAAATGATTGATCACAACACTAGAAGAGTGTTTCTCTCATTCCTTCTTATTGTATTTCTTACTTTTTACCCTTGTTTCAGGCAGGGCACAAGTGATAGCTCTAAAGAAGCTACTGCGACGATTGTTCTCGCTATTGTTTTTATTATTATTATAAAGAGTATTATCCTTGTCTATTGTTTCTCCCTTGTTGTTCTTGTTTCGGGAAGGTCACAGGTGATAACCCTGAGGGATCTATAATGACGATTGTAGGAGACAAAATATATTAGATGAGACATGGAGCAGACTATCCAACTTGTATACATGACCGTATACATCCATGTACCAAAGAAGATGAAGAAGAAGCTACTTTTTGAGATACAAAGTATCTCATATGGAGATTGATTATAAGGAGCAGAAGGCTCCAAAGATGACCGAACATTAGAATAGAACTCACAATAGACTTGGTCAATGGATAATGAAGCCACCTTGACAAGAAGCATAATTTGTTTGAAGTCTGACTCATCTTTTCATGTTAAGACTTGGTATTCAACACCAAGTATATCATGCGAAGACTGAAGTTTTTGTAGACTCATAAGAAATCAAGACTCAGAGTAGGCCTAATCTCTGAAAGGAACATATGGGAAAAAGAGACATCTTCCAGGACTGGYAGACAAATGCCATGAGTTGAGAAGACTAGGTCGTAGCTTCAGAGATATCTAGGAGACATGAAATCTCCTGAGAAGATTCCCTTGTTTCAATGACATAGGAGGAAGCCRGTCAGAAGGACTGGGATATGGATTTTTYCTTAAGAATATAAGGGAAGTCARTGGTGACTTCCAAGATTGATMTAACAGATCAAGCATGCTGCAGATAACAATATAAAGATGTACAAAGCCTGATTTGTGTCCAGAGGATTCTCCCAGCAAGAGGGAGAATACTATGACGAGACATTTTCTCAAGTAAMCGAAGAAATAGTTCCAGTGTTCATGAAGACAACCAAAACAACCATGATTCTGACAYAGTATGAGATTCARAGGGAGAAGTCCTTGGATTTGAGTTGCCTCCATGAAAGAAGAAAAGCTACCTTCAATATCAACCAATCTCAGTTTCAGATGAAGTTGTTGTCGTGATAGAGTAGAGGAGSTACTCTAAGAATGCAACAATTATAGTGGGAATAGAGTAGTCATTCTYAGCTTCAGAAATAGGAGTTGTAGGTGCAGAKCCCCAGTTCCARAAGGAACAATTGTAGAAAAAGTAGAGGATATACTCTCAAGCAGTGAGACAAATAGTGCTTTGCGGAAAGCACATAGAACCAACACATTATTATGCAGATTGAGTTGCAGTTGAGCAAGTGTACCAGGTTGGTACAATGTTATGTAAATGTTTGGTTTTGAAGTACAGTACATGAAGACTCATGTCTGCAAGTTGAAGCAAGCTCCAAGAGCTTGGTATGGAAGAATTGACAGTTTCTTGACGAGCTTGGGATTTACCAAGAGTAAAGTTGATTATAATATTTACTTCAAGGTTATGAATGATGAGCCAGTTGTATTGCTGCTATATGTGGATGAGTTATTCTTGACAGATGAAGAAAATCCCATCACAGATTGTAAGAAGAAGCTTGTCGTTGAATTTGAAATGTGGACCTAGGCCCAATGCACTATTTCTTAGGTCTTGAAGTATGGCAGAGCCCAGAAGAGATTTTTCTTAGTCAAGGAAAGTATGTTGTGGAAATTCTGAAGAGATTCAACATACTGGACTGTAGAGTATTGTCCACTCCTATGGAGACGAATCTGAAGTTATTGGTTGACAGTTCGTCAGAAATAGTTGATGTTACTCTATACAGACAAATGGTTGGTTCATTGATGTATCTGACGAATACCTGACCAGATATATGCTTTGATGTGAGCACCTTGAGTCAGTATCTAGTGGAGCCTAGACGTGTTCACCTTGTAGCTGCAAAGCATGTGATGAGATACCTTAAGGGTACATTGATGATTGGATTATGGTCTTTGTTATACTGGAGATCATGACTTCAGACTGTATGGTTATACTAATTCAGGTTGGGCTGGAAGTGCTTCAGACAGAAATATCACTTCAGGATGTTGTTTCAGTTTGGGGTCAGCCATGACTTTGTGGCAAAGCAGGAAGCAATCAAGTATTGCTCTCAGTACAACAGAAGCAGAGTACATTGCAGCATGATCCATCAATTGTGAAGCCATATGGCTTCAAAATTTGTTGACAGGTCTGTTCGATCTGGAGATGGAAGCTACCATGATTCTATGTGATAACTAGAGTTGCATAAAGATGACAGAGAACCCAGTGTTCCATGATAAAACGAAGCACATAGAGATCTGGTATCACTACATTTGTGACATGGTGCAGAAGGGAGTTGTAAAGATCCAATATGTTGGCACATATGAGTAGGTTGCAGATGTGTTGACTAAGCCTATGTCTCATGTGAAGTTTGAGTACTTCCGAGACAAGCTTGGTGTAGTCCGAAAGGACCTCCCTCGAAAGGGGGAGTGATGATGATACTATGGTTTCCTGACAAACAACGTGTAGCTTAGTTAGGATTTTATATCCTAGGGGACTCATCATCCCTGGGTAGATCCTGAAGGTTTGATAAGGACGGTCTATCAAAGTACTTGTGCATGTATATGCCAGTTGTGGTCATTAGCGGTAGCTCAGTTTGGATTTTATATCCTAGGGAATCTTATGATTCCTGGGCAGATCCCAAAGGTGCAGTAAGGACAATCTATCAGAGTACCATGTGGTAGCTCAATTAGGATTCTATATCCCAGGGAATCTTATGATTCTTGGGTAGATCTCGAAGGTCTGGTAAGGACGGTCTGTCAGAGTACCACAGATGTTGTTGTTAATGCTCCTGACTCATTCTGTTTCAATTGATGTTGTTGTTCTAGCTTCGTGTTGTTGATGTTGATGTTCCAGCTTCATGTTGTTGATGATGTTGATGTTCCAACTTCGTGTTGTTGATGTTGATGTTCCAACTTCATGCTATTGATGATGATGATGTTACTCCAGCTCTGCGCTACAGATGATGATGATGGTCAGTTTCTACTGATGTTGATTATGAGAAAAACTTCCAATGACCTATAGATATGACCAACAATGTTCCTGATGTTGATGATGATGTCCCCTCCTCTTGATGTTGTATTGAGTCCAGTCAGTTGTTATTAATGTTGTCAGTAGAATACCCTTCTTATTAAGGGGGAGTGTTGAAATATTGTAAATTCGAAGAATATTCTACCTGAGAGAGAGTTGAACAATACTATTATATTATATTTAATTAGGCTCTATTGTGCCTTAGTAAAAGTCAGCCCTATTGTGCCTTGACAGTTAAATGTAAATTAAGAGGGTAAAGTGACAGGTCGGCCCAGACCTAATTATAGGCTGGCCAAACCACTATTTATAAGAGAGGCCAGTGCCTCATTTGGACACACACCATCTAGCTCTGCAATGCGCAAGTCTTGGAGGAGAAATTGTTGCAACTAGGGGTGACGTCAAGGAGGGTTTTGGTCTATCTCTTGGTATTTCTTGGTTAAGTGGTGCACTACTCTTCCTAGTGAAGGAGTAAAGGAGGATCTTTTGTTCAATCTTTGGTCTATCTATATTGAGGAAGTTTTTGTTGGGTTTTCTCCCCCATGAGGGTTTCCCAGGATAATATGTGTGTCTCTATGTTTTTTGTGATTGCCTCTCTTTCAGTGATCTTATTTATGCAACTAATGTGCTAAATGATTGTAATAATAAAGAAGAACTATAATTGCTCATTGTATAAGTAAAAACTTCAACAATAATTAGCTCCTAACCCTTTTTATATTGGTGTGGTTTATGCTCTCGTTTTCCATTGAATATTATATAAGGCATCTTATCACTTGTTGGGCATTGATTTATCTAATTATATATCGAGGTGTTGTTTGTTGAAGTGGATCTTTTACAAGAAAACAACTTACTTGACAATTTTACTTCACTTTGATTGGGATACCCCCCTTGTCTTCTAGGAGGTGGTCTAAAGTGAAGCATAAATGTATTGAGGTGACAATGGTGCACTTACCAAGTGTGCTTACCTCCTTAGCACCACAAGTGGAGCTATTACAAGGGTGCTAATTTGGGCAGTAACACCCCCGAAGGACTTTCCCTCCAAACCTTTCACTACAAACATGTAGCATAATTTGACTGTAGAAGAGTCTCTCTGAAAATATGTAGCATAATTTTACTCTCAAATCTTCCTCCTCTCCTCCCTTGGAATGCCTTATTTATATAGATTGATGGAGGAGGCTAGGGGATGTATCTATACCTCTCTAACTTAGTGAACTATGAGTCCAATACGAGTTCTCAAGCTCATAATGAGAGATAGACAACTCACCTAGTGTTGATCTCCTCGAAACTCATCGAATCTAGAAGGTTGTAGGGGCGGTTGCGGGCTGAAAATGGTGCATCTAGCAACTGGTATTTTAGCACTCTTTTTCACCCTCTAATCAGATCTGATATAAGTGTAAAATCAACGAAGGAAAAGTGGCTAATTCAAGGAGAGAATGCCCCAATTATCATAGGAAAAAATCCTCTCCGTTCAGGTTGGTGCATGCCAACCTCAGGGGGGGATCCCTAGGTACCTTGCCGTTGATTGGGATCTGATTTTCTGCAAAAGAAACACAAAAAACAATGGCCAAATTGTCTTGGACAACGTGTAAAACCGCCCAAGTAGTTAGGAAATTGATAGTTTAAATCGCTTGGAAGGATCCCTGCGGTGTTAGCATGAGAAAGAGGCAAGAAAACCACTTAAAAGATCAAAATTAATCACAATAAATGGGTATGAGCTACTAATTCAATGTACAAAGGACACAATACTGACAAGAATGAAAGCTTGATACAAGCACACCACTTCTTTATTAATGGCTCATTAGAGGGTTGATTACACCGCAATAGACAAGCAAAAAACCAATACAATGGTTATCCTCACACAAAGAGAGAGTAGCTAGACTAGAAGAAGAATGAGAGACGAAAGAGAAAGTGTATGTTGTTGCTGCAAAAATCCGACCATCAACAATGAGGAAAACCTCCAATTATAGGTTCATGAATGAGGTGCACTTCCCAAAAATCCCCAATGGTTTATCCTCGTACAAAGAGAGAGTAGCTAGATTAGAAGAAGAATGAGAGGAGAGAGAAAGTGTATGTTGCTGCTGCAAAAATACGACCATCAACAATGAAGAAAGCCTCCAATAGATAGGTTCATGAATGAGGCGCACTTCCCAAAAATCCCCAAGAGGGCACACACAAGGATAAATCTAGAAGGTATGTGCATGTAGAGACTAAGTGAGAATGATTAATGTGCATAGAAAAGTAAGCATGAGTGTGAATTCATGTGCATGAGAAAGAATAGATGTGAGAGAGCACATGGGAGGTTAAAGGATCACATGTGGGGGGAGTGTGGGAGTAAATGGATGGAGAATAAACACATGGTTGAGAGGAGAAGGAGTTAAATGAGTGAGGAAGAGGAGTAAGGAAACATGGCTGAGGGAAATAGAAAACCAAAGCATGTCTTTAGGCTAAATTTGGAGGTAGGAATCATTTGCTAGTCAATGGGGGAGTATGGGCCCTATATTTTAGGGATTTAACATTTTAAGAGGTATTTAAAAGGCTTTTAATGGAGTTAATTGCATGGAAAGTGAGTTAATGACGTGTGAAGGGAAATATAATGAGTGAATTAAGCCTTGATTGGCTCAATCACGTCCACGAGACTGCCACCTCATCCACATGCCCTCCTTTACTTATTTAATTCTCATTTAATTGCTTTTAACCTTGGAAAGTGTGCCCCCTCATTAATTATGCCACTCAGTGACCTCATGTCACATTGCATCACTACCAAATGTCAAAATCTGACCCTGCCACTTATCACCTTTGGAGGTGACCACCCTTGCTATAAATAGAAACTGCTAAAAATAGGGTTCGGTTCCTAAAAATAGGAAACTGCCAAAAACATCTAGGATTACTAGGAGGACATTGACAAGTGTCAAATGTCTAAAAAAGACACTGGTAAAAATAGACTGTTGTTTCATGTTAATGATATGACACTCATCGAATTTGATTTTCTGTGAGAATTCCAAATACGCAATCTGAATTGACATGTGAGCCTTGATGCTCTACCTGCTAAAAATAGAAATGTTGATAATCATCCCGGAAAAGGTCCAAAAGACTTAGAATGTCTCAAGGATCAATATTGCAAGCTCATAATCATGATCTGAGGCTTGGAGCACAGCCTACTAAAAATAGGTAGTACTTGCATGATCCCCAGAAAAATGCCATCGGGCTCAGAATCATGCAAGGACCAATATTGTATGCTAAAAACTGTCAAATGGGTCTCTGGTCAGTGTCTCCTAAAAAGTAGGGTCACCTTATATAAATAGACATCTCTCTCAAATCCATGGGAAACTAGGCTAACTCTATCTCTGAAGCAAAAACAACCATATACCAGTCTTGTACCTATCTTTGATGGGAATTGACCTCTGGCTCACACAACTGCTAAAAACTATGGGAAAATCTCTGAATGCAAACCCAAATAGTGTATGTTGGCTCTTAACCCTCTGGATCTCCAGAGAGAGAATCCAAGGGTTAACATGGTCGCACCTTGCCATTGATGCAACATGCGATCAATCACACCTTGCTAGGCATGTAAGGCACGACTTCCCTCAAAAAATTAGAATCCAAGGCAGAAAAGGTATGTCTCAACATGACAACACCAATAGGTCTTCAATGTGTCTCTAGGGTGGAAAATAGAGCTATAACATAGAGGGTCCAAAACCCTAACATTAGTTGGAGGTTGAGGCATGCAAAAACCCTAACCCTAACCCTAAATGGCTATTAGGCTATGTTAAATATTGGGCCAATAGGAAATGAAGGGGTTCCATTTTTATTGTAATGAGTATTGTTCCATAGAAACACAAAGCATTAAGAATGGGATATTGAAGAAGAACAGACGAAGTAGAAGATCATGTAGTAGCCATACTGGCCACAGTGTCCATGGTATCTCAATAGTGAGTGCCCTTTCTTTATATTTCCATTTCGCAATTGAGAAGAAAAGAGCAAAGCCTAGGCCTCACCATCTAGCAGGTTTTTTCCTGCATTGGGTTTTCTTGGGATACATCTTCTATTCATTGTGTGGATGGTGTGTTATTTGCTTGTCACTCTCGTTTCAGTTTTAGTTTATTTAATATTTCATGCATTAAACTAGTAACATTAAGTCTATAATCTAAGTAAAACACAATATAATAAGAGATTTCAGAATATTGTAAGATTTGTTGTGATGAATTGTTCCAACGGAACATCCACGAAAATTTACAAATCGGGTGAGAACAATGCACAAATGACGAAAATGATGATGTACAACAACAATGAAAGGCATGATATTATGTAGATGTCCCAGTAGAACATATGTGGTCAACACATAATATTGGTGTACTCATTCATTCACTAAATACATACAAAAGTCTAAGCTACCTTGTAAGGTTGTTCTTTGATGGCTAAATTATGAGAATCTATGATACAATCAATTTTTCAAACTTTCCAATACCTTACATACAATATAAGCATAGTTAAACAATAATGCAAATACTCATGCACGAAAAGAAGAATGCATGTACCAAAAAGGAGATTGTCACATTGTACACTTTGTATTCCATTAGATAGATATGAGTACAAAATTTTGGTAGGTAGAGTTAGGTGTAATGATAGCTAAATGGTCATCTTTAACCAAGTCAACTTTACAAGTATGTATGTGAAATATAGAGTACAAAATTACAAGCATAATACATGTTTGGGCTTTGTCCACTAGTAACTAGGATAGTTTCATCATTCCCTCCCCATTGAGAGGAATTTGCCTTCAATTTCTACAAATGACATACCCTTTCCAAAAAATGAATTAATAGTCTACAAGAGCTATGTAAGTGTGTTTGTTGGGAGAAGGTAAGAAACAACATCTTCTGAAGTAAGAGTGTGCACAATAGGTGTGGAAAACATTGTTCAACTACAATGATCGAAAAAAAATGTGAATGTCCTCCTTGCTAAAGAACTACGCTAATTTTGGGCTAACAAAGCATAGGCATAGAGAATCTAACCTCCATATCCTAGGGTTGAGGGGAACCATGAACAAGTTTGTTTTCATAGGGATGCAACTCATTCTACCTCATGGTTGATTTGAGAGAAGTATTGTCTAAAGTAGGATGAATATTAGTGTTTGAAAACACACCTCTTTACTCAAGTGTGATCATGTGGAGTAGGCTGGTATAGGTCATGTAGGTGAATATCGACGTAGAATAAAGGGCCATGAACTTGAGGAGATTGACCAGGTTGATAATCATCCCTCTAGATGCAAGGAATCGAGAGAAGATGTTGTAAGTTTATAGGCTTTATCATCTTTTTGCATTTAATAGGTCTCTTGGACATCGTTGTAGATTGCCTTATGATCATACTGGCAAGGAGTGCTAGAGAGCTTGATCAACTAGGGATTTGAACATGGGTCTCCAAAGTCAAAACCCTAGGCTTTTACCCATTGATCTCACTCACATTAAGAACCCATGGATTTAACCAATTGACCTCACTAAGGTTGACAAATCATAAACAAATCAAGGATGGCTCCCCTTCATAAGGTATTAGACATTACATTAACACATCACTAAACCAACCCTACACTTGAACTCAATAGGAACCAACCCTGGCTCAGCAAAGTTGTCTCTGGAATCAAAACTATGAACACGATCCTGATGAGGTAGGATGGCTCTCAACCCTCCAGTTTGCAAAGGAGCAAATCTGTGGATTAACAAGTTGTCGTTACAATTTGCTTATCTTTCACTTAAGGATCAATTTTGGTTAATTCAAGTAAATCCAAAACAGTATTTCAAGAGCATAAGTTGGATTCACCTTTTGATTTAAGTCTATTGATAATCTTTCATATTAGACTTATTTTAATTATATTGGAAAGTTTCTTTTATTGAATATCTTTCATTGTATAGTAGTAATCTAACCCTAAGTGTTTAGAAAATGCTTATCATATCTTTGGGTTGATCTCATTATAATTATGAATCTGAAATTTACAATTAATTCCATAAATCAGATTTGGTAATTGGACAAGATAAGACATTCATCGGACTTGTCTTCATTTAATGTAAATTGGAAATTGCTCTTAAGGTTTCATACACCAAGATCAATTTGTGTTTTAACTTTAAGTTTGTATCACTTCTATCTTATCTTTTGCTTGAAGTTGTCCTTAAAGCATAATTTGGAAGTATTGCAAGTCACGTATTTCATTTATCAAATTATTGCTTAATGCAAGTTTATCTCTTCAAGGTTTTTATCATTAACTTGGGTTGATAATTAGTACTTTACAAATCTAAAATTTACTCTTGCACATCATTAATTTGGATATGTAATTCATGTCTTCTAGCTTAACATCACAATATTTAAGAGATCGAGCAAAGTGGTTTTCACCACTAAGGCTCAAATCCAGAAGTTTTGCTTTAACACATATAACAAACCAAATTTGAGTTTAATCCACACATTTCTTCATTGTCTTATGAACCTAAGTGGATTGATATGATAAATGCTCACTTCATTAGGATTAATCATCTTAAAGCATTATATCACCAAGCAATTGAATCCTTAACATTTTGTGTTATATCTTTTGTGGGATTCATTTAGTTCATTGTTAAAGCAAATATTTGCACCTCTTAGTTTAATTTCATTGAAGATTTACTTAGGCTCTCCTTGTAATCAATTGTATATCAAAGAGATAACCCCCCTTGGCCTCTTGAAAGCTAGCCAAAAATGAAGGGGAAGTTGTATTGAGGTGATAGTGATACAACTCCCATCTGTTACCCCAAGGTTGCACTATGGATTGGGCTTTTCCACTTAGATGTTAGTTTAGGTGGTAACAAGTTGCATAATATCCTTTCCCTATAGGCATGGGGATTGTTTCCCAATACATAGACGATGAATGACCCAAGGGTTTCATACACTTAGATGATTAAGTAGGCATGCATATCTATCTATATATCTATGTGTACATGTATATATGTATTTATATGTATATATAGGTATATATGTACATGTGGATATATATAAGTATTCATGATTGTCTGCAAGTGTCGTTGTTACTACCCTTTGTGATCAAATGTGCAAAAGACCAATCTTCAAAATATTTCTGTAAATTTAGGAACATCTGTGTGTGTGTGTGTGAAAGAGAGGAGAGAAAGAGACCAACTGCCCTCCAGAGGAGAAACCATCATCTGAAAATGTTCCATTTGAACCTCCCCATCCCCATGTGAAAACGTTGCCACCTGTGATACAAAAATTAACATGTTACAAGAATCTGTATAACCACCAACTCCTACATATGCACACATTTAATTATAACTTCTAGATCTACAAATCTTATGATTAATGAATACAAGTGATACAATTTAAACACAATTTGCATAAGACACATATTTAGTTTTACATCAAATCATTTATAATATAAGTCACTTCCCATCATTCATGGGATAATAGAAAGAGGAAAAACCAAAATAGTAGCAAAAATTAATAGACCACTAACCAAAATGCTCATAATTTAACAT
>JZKD02S0057295.1:20828-30960 GCA_000966675.3 Picea glauca | reverse complement strand
GGTCACTTCAAGGCGTTTTCCCGCGCATTAAGCTAACTACTTTAGAGATTGTCCTAATTAAACTATCAACCACTGACCAGCACAACGTGTATGAAACTTACTTCCAGCAGATCGAAACTAGCTCGCAATTGGAAGGGTCAGGAACCGCACTGTGAGCTGAGGGGAATTTGTTTAATTTTAAACAAGAAAATAAATAACTGAATTGAAATGTGAGACTAATTACTAATCCCCATTGACCAGGCCTCTTGCGAGGAGCTGAGGAGATGGTTTATTTGCCAAATTGAAATTGCGAAAAATAAAGCTAATCTCGCAATTAGTGTTCTACTTTGCAAAAAGGGAAAAACAAATCTAAACTAAGTGCTTTGTGATGGATTAAAGGAATACTTTAGCTTACTTTAGTTATGAAAATCAAATCTAAGCTAAAATTTGCAAAAAATTGACACCACCACCGAAAACACCGTTCCCCCAGGGGGAATGAAAAGCGAGAGCTTGTAGTCCCACTGATTTTATTAAAGATATTGCACGAGAATTTATGGAAATGACTTGTGACCATTCATTAGGAAGGATCACAAGTCTTTACAATGTTTTACAGAAGTTTATTGAGTAAAGGAGTGCTCCCGGGGGTCCCTGATGCTCCTAATCCGCCCAAAACGGACAGAAACTCCTCTTATCTGTTCATCAACCTGCACAAAACAGCGAACAAACAACAACAAAATATGCCCAAAAACACTTTGAAAGTGTCTTGGGTTATTAGTAGGAAAACCCCAAAATTTGACTAAGTAAAAATCTACAAAACTCGGGAAAAGGGAACTAAAAAACTCAAGCTAGAAAGCTAGTTTCCTTAGGGTCTTTTGTGGCTGTTCTAAAACAGAAAGTTTAGAGCATTTAGATGCTAGATTGAACAATGAAAACACTTGGAAAATTTTTAGCCTTTAACCCTTTAAAAATTTCAGAAAAAATTTAGAGCAAAAGGACTATCTTCCTATGCTAGATCTAGATTCTTAAGATAGCAATTTTAAGAAACAGAAATCAGATCTAAGCTATCACTTGCATGCATGAAAGAACTTATGATCTAGCTAAATAAACTAGATCTAAACATGCTTGCATATATATATAACGTAACCAATGAATTTTGCTTTTAAGAGAAGGAGAAAAAGAACAAGCTTGTGCTTGGAAATTGTTGGGCAATGGAGTTCTTCTTGATGAATTGTAGAGGGATCTTCTTCAAAGGACTTGGAAGAGAAGAAGATTCAAGCTAGATCATCCACTTCTCCGAGTTGAGGCATCAATCACTTCGGTTGCTTACAAAGAGAGGGTTAGGGTATGGTATCACCTACAAGAGAGATCTTACAATACAATATGTTAAACCAAACAAATATTGCATCTAAAATCACTCAAGTACATAAATAGCAAGATAACTAATCAAACTAGNTCCCAAGATAAATGTTGTGTCTCTTGTGAATGTGTATTTCTCAATGATCTTGTTCTTATGTTGCTCTTATCTATTGAAATGCAAAGAACTATAATAATGGCATAAACATTAACAAGTGAGCGCCAATAGAAATGGGTGACGAAGATACAGGAATTCGACTTCGACATAGAGTATGTCAAGGGGAAGAAGAACATTGTGGTCGATGCGCTATCTAGGAGACTTGCGACATGTTCTTTGATGGAGATTTCAGCAGATTGGAAATACCACTTGTTAGCTTAATGGTCTAAACATCCCCATTAGACTATAGCCAGGGCCAAAAAGGGGTAAACAGGGTTACTGGAGGTCATTCCAGCCAAGGGTGTTATAATTTGAAAGTGACATTGAGCTAAAAGTGGATAAAAGCGCTTTTAAGCCAACTTGAGCTAAAAATAAAACAAATGAGCTAATATTAGAGTCAACGGCAAATTGGGGTTTCGGGCAGCTATAAGAGAAGGAAAAGTGACCTAATTCACCATTATGCAGATTTTGACTTGTCATTGAGGAAAGAGGCACATCTCAGGAGAGATAGTACAGTGGATTCTAGGAGGAATACACCAGTGGATGATTTCGGTGTTGAGAGACACACCCTAGTCACCGGGGAGATCACACAGGTCTTCCATCAGTTTTCAGCAGCAACTTCACAATTTCCAGTAGCAAGGGCACACTTATTCAAGGTGAGGGCGCAGCTTCTGAGGAGGTATTGAGTCGACTTGTCCCATCCAGGGAGAATCCAAAGATTCCCTTCCAACCCAGTTGAGAAGAAGACAAGGCGCATCTTTTGCCCGGTTTCTCGTCAGATTCTGACGGAGATTTAATCTGGGGCGCATTTTCCATTCGTTGAGGTTGCGGCACTTGAGAAGGACACATTTGGGGATCCTGAGCAATCATCAGATCAGATCCAGGGAAATCCTTTCGACCCATTTCACAGTAGGCTAGGGCGATCAGTTTGAGACACAGATGAGCCGATTTCGATGGTGGAATCACTAGGGCACAATTTTCCAGTAGCAGAGGGGGTGCACTTCCCCAGGGGGATCCATCCGGGGTCCAGGCTTACCAGCAAAGGGTCGGAGAGTCACCAGGACTGAGAGGGACAACTGGGTGCACTGTTTGGCACAATTTCCAGGCCGATCCGAGAGGTCTAGCCACTAGGGCTAACTTTCCAAACTTGCAACAGTTGTCGTATGACTTGTCGTAGCTTGCAGCAGATTCTACATCACATCCATTGATCCCACAACATTCTTCCAGTATCGGRTACGATTGTTTTAGTTTACTTATTGTATTCYGGCTAAGATCCTTTTGTCACTGATCTAGCAAAGTGACTTATTTTATTCAACCGCATTCGACATTTGTACTCCGCAGAGATATCATAATATAAGCTTTGCAGTCTTTTGTCRCCATTATTATTTGTATGCTCATTTATATGCTGTAAACAATTAATCATACACACACATTAGCAAAGTTTCCTAGACCAGCTGAATCTAGGATATTACAAGCAAGTGGTTCAGGAGTACACCAGGGAGGTGGGGCCTATGGCTCAAGTGGATCTCAGGGAGGAGCTAGTGCACACCCTTCACCAGTCTGAGCCTACTGGGAGGATTCCTCAACCTTTATACCCACAATTCTAGGGAGGAAATCCATTGGGACAGCCAGGGCATGCAGGAGAATAGCCAAGTCAGGGACAGGTAGTGCCACACGATCCATTCGGGGAGTATAGCAGAGACTACTTGGTACTAGGACCAGAGTTCCATGCAGACATGAGTTTGTTGGACTATTGTTCGATCAGATATCGAAACAGACCCCAAGAGGCACAGAGGGGCAATGGGCAAACTCACAACATGGACTTCATCAAGAAAGTTGGAAAGCTAAACATTCCTACTTTCGATGGATCATCGAGATGCTCAGCTCAGGCATGGGTATAGAAGCTTGACACATACTTCAAGATTAACCCGATGACAAAGTCAGAGGCTATCAGTTTCGCCACTTTGCACTTGGATGGGGAAGCGCACAAGTGGTGGTACCATGGGTTGGTGACCTTGGGTCACAGCCACATTACTTTATACTTGGAGTTCACTAAGAGGTTGATGGAGAGGTTTGACAGGAGAGACCCAGAGCTCCATTTAAGGTACCTTACACAGTTGAGACAGACAAGATCAGTCGAGGCATTCATCACAGAGTTCCAGCGGAAGGCAGTGGTCGTGTCCGATATATAGGAGCACAGATTGGTGATATTGTTCACTTAGGCATTGACAAAGGCATTGAGGGGTTGGGTTAAGGCCTTCAAGCCTCAAACCCTACAGGAGGCCATTGTGCGCACGAGAGACATGGGGGACTCAACACTGAAACCGAAACCTGTTACCAAACTCGTTGAGCCACAAGAGGACCAGGATAGGAAACCAATCCAGAGAGAGTGGAAGGGTAAGGAGAAGTTGGATGATGCTACGAGGCATGATCTTATGAGGAGGAAGCTATGCTTCACCTGCAAAGATCCATGGGTCCCTGGCCATAGGTGCATGGGAAAGGGACAAATCCATTACATTGAGGTTGCCGCAGACAGTGATGAGGAGGAACAGGGCCGTCAGGCACAGGACAGTGAGTCCACTAGCTCAGAGGAGGAGCAACCTCCAAGGAGACCATCAACACCAGGAGGGGCACAACCACCGATAAAGCCACAACCTCACAAAGAGGTTAATAGACGAGCACCAGCAAAGGGAGTCACATCGACCCTTTCTCGAGTCCCTAGGTATGAAAGCCTCAGGATCAGAGGGATTGTTCAGGGACAGCGGGCCATTGCCTTGGTAGATGGGGGGGAACCCACAACTTCATTGACGCGGCGTGGGTATCTAGGCGAGCACTACAGACAAAGGAGTTTGAAGGGTTTGAGGTTGCAGTAGCAGATGGCCACACGGTGGGGTGTTTGGACAGAGTTCCAAACTTGGAGGTGAAGTTAGGTAACTACACCATGAGAGATACATTCTATGTAGTTGACCTAGCTAACACAAATGTGGTGTTGGGAGTCCAATGGTTGATCACCTTTGGCAAGATTTTTATCAACTACCAAACCCTTGAGATGGGATTCAGAGACAGTTAGGGGAAGAAGATTGTACTGAGGGGTATGTCGACAGGGGTACCTAGGGCAGTGTCGGTGAAGAGAATGGAGAGGATCTTCTGCCATGGGGAAGCAACAGATGCATCATCTAGAAGACCAGCAGCTTGTTCCTTGATGGAGATTTTAGCAGATTGGAAATACCACTTGTTAGTGGAATATTACAAGAACAAGTTCGCTTGTGAGATATTGGAGGGGCAGGTACAGGACGACAAGTACAGGATCATGGACGACGTCATCTTCTACAAAGATCGAGTCTACCTAGTACCAGGATCGGGTCTCGGGGAGAAGTTTTTGGCTGCAGTACATGACTCCCCACTAGCAGACCATCAAGGGTTTTTTGAAACCTACAGGCAGGTCAGAGAGAGATTCTCTTGGAACAATCTCAAACAGGATGTGATGAGACATATTAGTGAGTGTGTGACTTGTCAGCAGCACAACAAGTCAGAGCAAACTCTTCCAGCAGGGTTACTTCAACCACTTCCCACTCCATAGAAGACATGGGAAAGCTCATCCTTGGACCTCATTATAGACCTTCCAAAGGCTCAGGGCAAGAACAACATACCTGTAGGGATCGACAAATTGACCAACTTGGAGCGTTTTCTCGCGATTCCTACAAACTACAACGTAGTGCAGAGGGCAAAGTTGTTTGTCAAAGAGACCTTCAGACTTCACAGGTTGCCACAGAGTAGACTCAGCGACAGGGACAGTCGATTCATCAACACATCAGAGGAGCTTCCCCCATTGGATGAGGAGGAACAATTGGAGCTAGTGCTGGAGGAGGTGCTCGAGCAGAGAGAGCGCAGATTGAGGAGCAGGGACATCAGTGAGTGCTTGGTTAAATGGAGGGGACTTCCAGTGGAGGATGCCACATGGGAGGGAGAGCACATATTGCAACACCCGGGATTGGTGTTGCTTGAGGACAAGTAATCTCGAGAAGGGAGGAGTGTGATGTCCCATTCCAAAGAGTAGGCCAACAAGGAGTGACTTAGTAGTCTATTTGTTCCCATAGAGTATAGTCAGGCACAAACAGGGAACAAGACGAGAAATAAGGGGTGAATTAGTGGCTAAATGATGAATTAAACCAAAAAGAATAGGAAAAGTCACCTAATCTAAAGTCAACAGAGAAATAGAATGAAAAGGTGTTGAGGGAGAGACTTAATTAATTAATTACTCACCTTAGGAGGAAAAGCGCCTAGCTTGAGTGATGTCAACAGAGAATTAGATCGGGAAGAGTATAAAGGGAGGAATTTGACCTAATTCCTCATTATGTTATGATTTGATGTTGAGTGAGTTTCCAGAGGAGGAGGAGAATCGACCTTCTATTGTTTTGTGGATTTCTGGAGGAAACCACCACCATTGATTGGTTTCGGTGTTGAGAGACACACCCTAGCCTATCGGAGATACCATCCAGATATTTCATCGTGCTATTCAGGGTATCCAGTTTACAGTGTTTGCGCAGCTCAGCCAGTGAGGGTGCAAAGGTTAGTGAGGGTTTTGTGTAGCTGCACGAGGCTAGAGATTGTCTTGCAGATTCCTCCCTACCCAGTTGAGGACTAGCCAAGGCGCATCTTTTGAGCCACCAATCATCAGATTCTAACAATGAAATCTCTCAGAGCACTGCAGACAGCCAGATAGTGCGCAAATCTTGAGGAGGGGCATTTGGGGTTCCAGAGGGAGTTCCGGATCAGATCCGAGGAAACCCTCTCGACCCAGTACAGCATTGGCCAGGGCACGCATTTTGAGTTATATAGCAACAAATTCCGTCAGTGGAATCATTAGGGCACACTCATTGAGTCCAGGAGGTGCGCAACCCCCCAGGGGATGACATTCAAAGCTTCTGGCATCCGATCTTCAATCCGTCAGTCATCAGTAGCAACCTTGAGGCCAGGGCTCTCAGTTTGGGACAATTTCTAGGCGATTATGTCGAGTATAGCCACCAGGGTGAGTTTGCCAGAGTTGTAGCAGTTGTCGTGAGTTTTTGGAACTGCGTCTTTTTGTCAATCTATCCGTGCATGCACAGATTTGCCTTCATCATCTAATCACGGGTATTTTATATTAGTTGTTTGTATTCCAGTGACAATCTACAAGATCTAGCTGACGATTTCATTTGCTTTCAGCATATTATTGTATTTCCTGCTATTTTCCCTCATAATACATATGAATGAGATGGTGTTTGTTCCTTATTCTTTATGCATCATATATTCTGCCTAAACATTAATTGAATGAAACACACACGCGAAAATAAAACATTAACTCAAACGCATCCAGAAACCCCCAGAGTATCAGATCAGACAATGGATTTGACAGGGAAGCAGTGTTTCCTAGACTAGCCGAGTTAGGAACATTACAACTAGGATGGATGGTCTCACCATTGAAGCCAATCTCTGAAAATCCTCCTAGGGTTTCCGTCCAAGAGTTCCAAAACCACAATGAGCTCTCTCAATAAGAAATTAAAAATTACCAATGCAAGAATGAGAGAGGGTGCCCTCTTTTTCCCCTTTTATTCATTCATTGACTCTTTTGCGACATTTTTACCTTTTAATCAATTTAAGTGACTTTTCACATTCCACATAGTCACTTAGGCGCCTTTTCCACTTTACTCAATGTCACCTCTAATTTTTAATTAATTCCCACTCTGGTGACATTAATACTTAATTCTCTTTTCTTTTTTTTATTCCCTGACTATGACCCACGGGAATTACTTAGGCCATTTCGTCAATTCATGTCAATTCGTCTAGAAGACTCATTCAGAAAGGGCCATTACACCATTCTTTTAAGTTTTAATACACAGTCCAGATCTTGTTTACTTATGGCTGCTGTTTAATCGCTGCTAGTGACCACATGGATTACTGCTGCAAATGATGTTAAGGCAACAAATCTTGGGCTTATAACTTGTACATTTTCATGGAATTTCTATCTTATTTAATGTGATTTAAAAATACTCTTCAAGCTGCAAACTGTTTCTGGAAAACCATATATCATCAAAACACACAAAACCTCCTACAGTACCAACTGTTTGACGAAGTGTCCACACAGCAAACTAAGGGAAATTTCCAAAAAAATTGGTCAGAACATTACAGGGAAGTACTCGGAGGTTTTCCCTGGGATTTGTAACCTGGAAGAAAAATGTAAAGGCTAATCCAGTGACTATCCACCACTATAAAATAATTTGCACTTAAGGTATATATAGTATATACTTGATGGAGCATGGTTAAAGCCTTATTGGAAAGACTACAAGAACAGACAAGTACATACCAAGTGATCAATTTGTAAACCTACCCCGTGCTTTCTTAGAGGAATAGCTGAAAAGATACAAAGCAGTATATGACTACTAGTTATACAGAAAGATCCAGTCAGAATGCCACCTACATCTCCAGAAATAATAGCAGAACTTCAACAAAGCTTCACAACATTGATGTTTGGCACTAACACCATTCAATTTGCAAAGTGCCTTGAACCATTGTGCTGACATTTAGTTAATTCTATCACGATGAAATATCTAAATATTATGTATCTACTTTGTCCATTTAGCATGGGCTATGTAATACAAGCCTAGCAAAAATGTTGATTCAAAGTAATAATTGTAAGGTCTATTTCATCTGGATTTTATTGAAGGCTATTTGTAAAAGTATTTTACAACCATATGCATTTAACTCAGATAATTCCATCCTCCCTCACTCTCTCCAAGAGAAAGGAACGAAGAGTACTTGATATAGCACATGTATGATAACCTCCACATGCAACTTGCTGCACGAAGGGCAGGTCTTTCACAATAGATGGTACAGAAGAATCTTTCATATGCCCCAATCCCTGAAAGAAGAAATATAAAAATAAGAAAACGTTTTATTTAGCCCATAAGAAAAATGATTCATTTTCAGATAAACTGATTCTGATTAATGTTTATAGTACACATGAAATAAGAACGATGCATATAAGAAAGCATTCAGTTTACTTCAAAAGAAAATTGATTAATTTAGAGACTAACAGCTTTTATTGTTAATTATAGTAGACTTGAAATAATCGCACTAGGAAGTGTATAGACATTAATGAAGATTAAAATGAGCACAAACCAATTGGTACATTCTTCCTTGCCCAAATGTGAAAACAGTGCCATTTTCTGTAAGATAAAATAAGATCAGTACACAAGAATGCAACACAGCTACACTCCACAATTACTAAGACAAACAGTAGTGAACAAGTTTACCATCAATACAAGAAGAATGCAATAATCCAGCAGCAATCTTGCAAACCTGCAAAAAAAGAACATTCAAAAAAATAAGCTTATAGCTGACAATTCATTCCTATTTGCAGTCCAAACTTTCACAGACTACTGCATAAAAATGGAAATATTTTGATCATCATAAGAGAATAAATTTAACCTTAATTCCCTCCAGATATTTAATCAGTTTTGGAGTGTGTTCACTGCAAAGAATGAGCACCAAAAGAAGACATTAGTTTATGTATTCTTTGCTTCACAAGCTGAACAGGGATAACAGTAGGATTGATATTATATCCACAGCCATGAGACGCAAGGACCTAATGCTGGTCACTAGACTAACATCCACAAATAACAAAATCTGATCAGGAGTTTCATTGCCAGCTGATATCACACATCGCAACATTGTAAAACACTATAATATTAATCCTTATTAATCAAAATCTTTTATTTATTAAGCTGAGTTATCAATGACAGCTCTCAATCAATTATACTTTAATTGAACTATGTTGCAATGAGTTTTCAGGATGGAGATAGGTGGAGTTGAGATTCAGGGATAGTTGGAAGGTCACCACCACCAAACTCCCCAATTTCCTTCGGGTAGGGATATGTGGACAACAAAAAATAATAGAGAATAACAATATAACATAACAATAACAATAGTCCATAGTCTGATAGAGAATGAAATATGTAAAACCTAAAAACACTGAAATTGTTATATACACAAAGTTATAAACATAATCAATCCTATGAAACATATACTATAACCATTCATGATTTTAAAAAAGAAAATAGTAAAATATTGATCTATAGACAAAATAAAAAATGAGTAAGAGCAAAGTTCAACATGGAAAAATACACAAGATAAATGCTCAATACCCATACCAAACAGCCTAAAGGCTAACACAGTAATACACGCATATATACTAAATTTATAAATAAAGATCTTTTGTTTCAAGGCTATCAAAAAATGCTTGATTATCAGTAGGTTCTGATGCATCATCTTTGTTGCCACCCTCCAATATAACATCATCTAATGACACACCAAGGAAAAATGTTTGTGGATCTAAAGTACCCTCCTCCTCATCAATTTGTGAAGCATCCTAAAGGTCTACATCCCATCATGTTGCAAGACCCCATTGGCAAAGGCTGTTCTATGTGAACAAAAACAAGTTTTACAACACTCTTAAAGGTGAACTTGTTCCTTTTAATAGATCGGATTATAATTGGAGTACTTACTCTCAACAAATGAGGAACTAACATGTAACCAGAAATAATACAGATACAATGCCCATGTCAAACATAATATGCTATCAGAAAAACAAAATCGACTACTCGT
>JZKD02S0057218.1:8446-20337 GCA_000966675.3 Picea glauca | reverse complement strand
TGCCCGCACCCTTATTTGAGACCTATCCCATTAGACTCCTCTTTTCATCTTGATCGCAATGATACCTATCATTTTCCAGACTTTATTTTTTCCTCTAGTCCCGACCCCCTTCCCATAACCTATAATTGGGACCTATTCCATTTGACTCCTCTTTTCATCCTGATCACAGTGATACCTATCATTTTTTAGCCTTGTTTTTCCATGGACCCACTCGCCCTTTTTAACCACCTTTTTTTCACACCTTTTCCTATGTTTTCCCCTCACCATGGGCACCACTTGAAACTAAGACCTTGAAAACCACATCACTACCCACATCGAGTCCCAAATGGACTACATGAAAGAGGAACTAAGAAGGACATCAATTCACTACTTGCTAACCAACTTGCATCCCACCTTAAGTGTCAACTTGACTCATTTGTTGCCAAGGTCCTGGAAAAACTTCCCATTCCTGGGATCGATTACTCATCTGACCAACCTTCTCACCTCAAAGGTACAACTTCCTCCAATTACCAACAATTTCAATCCAACCCTTTTCATCGTGATTTGTTTCTTCCACGAGTGGAGCTAAAAAAATTTGATGGCTCAGATCCCACTAGTTGGGTGACTCAAATGGAACACTACTTCTCCTTGCATGGCATCACTGATGACTTGCCAAAACTTCGTTACGGTGTCCTCTATTTGGATCCTAAACATTGGAAATGGTGGAAATGGCTTCGAAAATCATTCCAAGGATATGTATCTTGGACACAGTTTGTGGCTGAACTTTATTACCGCTTTGACACTGATACACATTCCCTGGGTCGTTTGAACAAATTGAAACAATCAGGTACCGTGGAAGATTTTATAGCTTGATTTGAGAAATTATCTTTCATAACAGAGGGCATGTTTCATAATTTTTTCCAAGAATTCTTTATCAGTGGCCTCAAGGATAAAATCCGATCCCAAGTCCTCATGACTCGACCGAAGACTTGGTTGGAAGCTACTAAAGATGCCAAGGAAACCCAACAGGTTGTTTTTTCCCAACACTACAAACATTATTTCCCTCTATTACCTCTCCCTCCCACTCCTTCCCCTCATCCCATCCCTCTCAATATCCAAAAATTAACCCGGGTAGAAATGGCTAAACGCCAATGCAAGGGTCTTTGCTATAATTGTGATGAAAAATATTTTTTGGGGAAAACGTGTAAGGAACATAAGTTGTTCATGGCCATATCTTAGGATGTTTTTGAAGATGAGTTCAAGGCTTCTCATGCAACAAAGATACATGATCCATCTCCTATCACTCTTCCATCTAATCCACCATAAGTTGAACCATTCATTTCATTGAATGAACTCACTGGATTGTTTTCTCCCCAAACCCTCAAGATAATTGGCTACATTGAAAATTGGAAGGTCATTATTGTAATTGATAGTGGTAGCACTCATAATTTCATTCATCGACGAATTTATCAAGAAACCCATTTCTATATCCATGTAGTCAAGAATTTTCAAATCATGATTGCCAATGGAGGTTCCATGAAATGTGGGGGGCGTTGTGAAAATGTGGGTCTCCAAATTGGCCAGTACAAACTGAAATATCATATGTTCTCTATTGACATGGGTGGTTGTGACATTGTGTTAGGTGCATAATGTTTACACAATTTCATTCCCATACTCATGGATTTTAAGGAATTTACCATGTAATTTCAACAGGACAACCAACAGTATAAGTTCCAAGGCATCACAACAGGCTCCCTTGAGATCATCAGTTCCCATCGAATGAAAAAGATCCTAAAAAATGCCATTTAGACATTATTTACCAACTCAATTCCATTCAAGTAGTTGAGACACCATCTGTGCATCCTGACCTCCAATATATACTTTCCAAACACCAAAATATTTTTTCCACTTCCCATAGCCTTCCCCCTTCCCACGATGTTCATGATCATTCCATTCCTCTAGTTCCAGGAATTCTTCCTCCCAATGTCTTCCCATATCACCATCCCTTTAGCCATAAGAATGAAATTGAGAAAAGTGTTCAAGAATTGCTCGACGTGGGTGTCAACCTCCATAGTACCATCCCCTACTCTTCATCTATGGCCATGGTCATCAAGAAACAAGGAACATGGTGCATGTGTCCCAACTTTTATGCTCTCAAAAAATTCACCATCAAACACAAGTTTCCCATTCCTATCATTGATGATATATTGGATGAATTTAGTGGTTTTCAATACTTTACTAAACTTGATCTTGATTTTGGATACCACTAGATGTGTATGAAAGAGGCTGACATTCCCAAGATGAGATTTCAAAGTCATGAGGGCCACTATGAGTTATTGGTCATATCACTTGGCCTGTGTAATTCCCCATCCACTTTCCCAAGTCTCATGAATCATGTCTTTCATCCCTTTTTTCGTCATTTTGTCTTAGTTTTCTTTGATGATATTCTCATCTATAGTAAAACATGGATAACCCATATTTCCCATGTGGATCAAATTCTTGATCTCCTTTCTCAGCACCAACGTTTCCTCAAACAATTTAAATGTGCCTTTGGCACCTCAGAAGTGGAGTATTTGGGTCATATTGTTGGGAAGGATGGTGTCATGGTGGATCCTAATAAAATTGGAGCTATGCAGGATTTACGTCACCCCAAAAATATCAAGATATTGCATGGTTTTCTGGGCTTAATGAGATATTATCACAAATTTGATAAAAATTATGGAAAACTTGTAGCACCTCTCACTGCTCTCCTTAAAAAGAATGCTTTCAATTGGACTTCAGTAGATGATAAATCCTTCCATGATTTGAAATAGACTATGTTCACAACTCATGTCTTGGCCCTTCCTGACGTCTAAAATACTTTTTTCCTGGAATGTGATGCATCTGGGAAAGGAATTGGCGCAGTTCTCATGCAAGAAGGACAGTTGGTGGAATTCACCAACAACAAAAAGTTCAGAGCGCCATTTGGGCCAATCAATACATGAAAAGGAAATGTTGTATATTTTACATGTCATGGATCTCTGGCATCCTTATATATTGGGCCAATTATTCCAAATTAAAATCGATCATTAGAGCCTCAAGCATTTTCTAGAACAATGAATTTCCTCTCGAGAGCAAAAAAAAATGGGTGACCGAGCTATTTGGATTTGATTATGAGATAATTTACAAGAAGGGAAAATAAAATGTGGTTGTTGACACTCTTTCCTGGAAGTATGAAGACGAAGGATCCATTTTTCTCTCTCCTTCATTGTACCAGATTGGCTCCAGGATGTTCACCAAGAATGGTTGCAAGACCCCAAAATTTTTGGCCTTATCCAACAGTTGCAAGACAATTCTCCAATTTCTCCTAGGTACTCTTGGCACAAAAACAAGATTCACTGCAAAGGTCGTTTGTATCTAAGAAAATAGTCACAACTTAAATCTATGGTTCTTTCATAGCTTCATGATTCCCCCACAATGGGGCATTCCGGGTTCGCCAAAACCTATGAAAGGGTCAAAATTTCTTTTTTGGGGGATGGTATGAATCAATATCTACGCACCTTTGTGGATGAATGTGATGTTTGTCAATGGAATAAGGGAGAAACAATCAAGACCCTAGGAACACTAAAACCACTTCCAATTATGTCAGATATTTGGAAGGATATTTCTATTGACTTCATTGTTGGCTTACCTAAATCGAGAAATAAATTATTCATCATGGTGGTAGTTGATCGTATTTCTAAATATGATCATTTTTTTTTATCTCCAACACCCGTTCAAAACATCAAATTGGATCAAATTTCCATGGGTAACATCTTCAAGCTTCATGGCATGCCTCATTTTATTGTCTCTGACCGATACCCCACTTTTACTAGCAATTTTTGGAAAGAATTGTTTCATCTCTAGGGCACCCAATTGCGTCTCAGCACTGCCTATCGTCCCTAGACTAATTGACAAACTAAAGTTGTAAACAAGTGTTTGGAAACCTATTTGAGGTGTTTTTCATCTGAATGACAGAATTAGTGGGCTCACTGGTTACCCCTCGTTGAATGGTGGTACAACACATCTTACCATACAGATACTCGCAAGACTCCTTTTGAAGTAGTATATAGACAAAAGCCACCATCGGTTCTCTCCTACATGCCAAGTGTATCGAAGGTTCAGGAGGTTGAAAACAATATTTCATTTCGTGAGGCCATTCTCCACACCCTCAAAACAAATTTGGCCATGGATCATAACCCCATGAAGCGACAAGGAGATCAAGTTCATTCTGAATGACAATTTGGTGAAGTGGACTAGGTGTTTCTTCATTTGCAACCATATAAGAAGACGTCACTCAAAATATACCACTGTCAGAAACTTTCTCCCAAATTTTATGGTCGTTATACAATTCTCAAGCGATTGGATAAGGTAGCTTACAAGTTATCTTTTCCCAGTCATTATAAGCTCCATCGTGTTTTTCATGTCTCATACTTAAAGAAGGTGATTGGTACTAAGTGACAAACTCAAACCAGTCTCCCTAAGTTGGATGAAGAATGTTCCATTTGGTTGTATCCACATGCATTATTGGACCAATGCGCGCATCATCTCCGTCATCACACCATCAAGGAAGTGTTAGTGTAGTGGAAAGAGACAACTCTAGAAGATGCTACCTGGGATCCGACTACCACTCTGCAACACTTCCCTCATCTCAAGCCTTAAGGAAAATTATTTTTTTCAATCGGGAGGGAATTTTGGGGACTTAACCTCCCATGGAAGCATGGGCGAAGGAAGAAGTGCATGCCAAGAAATGAGGAGAAAGCAGTGCGCAAGAAGGAAAAGGAAGCAACGCATCGGGAAGAAAGGAAAACTAGCATGAAGGAATTGTGGATTAGTCCACAAGGAATTTAGAATGTGAACATGTTGAGTCCACTTATAATTAGGTTTTTGAGTCATGATGTAATGGTTTTTACCCACTTTTGTAATATAAATAGAGGATGTATGAAGTAGCTAGGGGAATCAATTATCGTGTGTGAAGAACCAATTTTGGAGAACCCTTTTGAGTATTGATTCTTTGATATGTTTTGGATCGAAGGATCATTTTTGGTTGTATGAAGAGTATGGAGTGTAACTAAGTCTTAGGTTGCAAGATGTGAAGCTTGGTACGACATTGGTCAGCCTCACTAGTACTAAACCCATGTTGTAATGCACACAACGCAGGACCTTTTCGATGAAGAATAATAATCAAAAGCATAAGATCTATGTAGATGTATCCCAGGGAGGGTGAACCATAGTAAAAATGGTGTCTCTATGTGTGTTCTTCTGATTTTATATGCATTATGATGAATGAATGGATAGATGAATGCATCTATTAGAGTTTATTTACAACATGCACTAGAATAATCATGCAAAATGGATGTTATTGAATGGATAAAATAGTATATATGATGAATTTTATTGTATAATGCACGTTAAAATAGAATAACAAGCCTAATATTCTTAAAATTATCATTAGTTCCATCTAGGACCGGAAAAGTGAAAAACTCGTGTGTCAGAGAATTTATGACAGAGTCTACAAAAAGGGAAAAACATGGAAAATGAAAAACACTTGTGATTTTTTAGCAAAGGAGAGATAGAGAAAACAAGGTGTGAGTGAGTAAGAACTTGTGAATAACCCAACCTATACCCAAAAAAAAAAAATCCCAAGTTAAGAAAATGGCGTTGCCAAAGTTCGAAGGACCCAGTCAGTACGTGCAAAGGACCCAAAGCACTAACAGACTGTTGGAAGAAACGACTAGACTGGTCGATGTGGAAGATATTCCAACTATAGAAAGTGAATCAATTAGTCTGACATGGATCAAAGAATAAAAACTAGAAGAAGAAGTGGAATAAGTCATCCAAGCAGCGTAAGGTTGAAGCCCTAGGATGTAAGAAAACCCTAGCACATAAAACCCAGGAGTGACGCATGTAGAGGGAGAAAAAGGTGGCAATGACAGTGATAAAATAGAGTTAGATAAACCTACAATAGAGGAAAACCCATAGCTCAAGTATGATTGCGACAAATATGAAGAAATGCAGGAGGAAGGAACTCCAGAAGAAACAACAACAGGGTCGTCGAAGAAAAGGGTAGCAGTGGCGACAACGCGAACACAAACAAAGATTTTGTTGTCAATGCCCCACATTCTAGACTCAATCATCATTGTAGAAGATATGTTGGGATCTGTTCTCNTTCCCATTCCTGGGATCGATTACTCATCTGACCAACCTTCTCACCTCAAAGGTACAACTTCCTCCAATTACCAACAATTTCAATCCAACCCTTTTCATCGTGATTTGTTTCTTCCACGAGTGGAGCTAAAAAAATTTGATGGCTCAGATCCCACTAGTTGGGTGACTCAAATGGAACACTACTTCTCCTTGCATGGCATCACTGATGACTTGCCAAAACTTCGTTACGGTGTCCTCTATTTGGATCCTAAACATTGGAAATGGTGGAAATGGCTTCGAAAATCATTCCAAGGATATGTATCTTGGACACAGTTTGTGGCTGAACTTTATTACCGCTTTGACACTGATACACATTCCCTGGGTCGTTTGAACAAATTGAAACAATCAGGTACCGTGGAAGATTTTATAGCTTGATTTGAGAAATTATCTTTCATAACAGAGGGCATGTTTCATAATTTTTTCCAAGAATTCTTTATCAGTGGCCTCAAGGATAAAATCCGATCCCAAGTCCTCATGACTCGACCGAAGACTTGGTTGGAAGCTACTAAAGATGCCAAGGAAACCCAACAGGTTGTTTTTTCCCAACACTACAAACATTATTTCCCTCTATTACCTCTCCCTCCCACTCCTTCCCCTCATCCCATCCCTCTCAATATCCAAAAATTAACCCGGGTAGAAATGGCTAAACGCCAATGCAAGGGTCTTTGCTATAATTGTGATGAAAAATATTTTTTGGGGAAAACGTGTAAGGAACATAAGTTGTTCATGGCCATATCTTAGGATGTTTTTGAAGATGAGTTCAAGGCTTCTCATGCAACAAAGATACATGATCCATCTCCTATCACTCTTCCATCTAATCCACCATAAGTTGAACCATTCATTTCATTGAATGAACTCACTGGATTGTTTTCTCCCCAAACCCTCAAGATAATTGGCTACATTGAAAATTGGAAGGTCATTATTGTAATTGATAGTGGTAGCACTCATAATTTCATTCATCGACGAATTTATCAAGAAACCCATTTCTATATCCATGTAGTCAAGAATTTTCAAATCATGATTGCCAATGGAGGTTCCATGAAATGTGGGGGGCGTTGTGAAAATGTGGGTCTCCAAATTGGCCAGTACAAACTGAAATATCATATGTTCTCTATTGACATGGGTGGTTGTGACATTGTGTTAGGTGCATAATGTTTACACAATTTCATTCCCATACTCATGGATTTTAAGGAATTTACCATGTAATTTCAACAGGACAACCAACAGTATAAGTTCCAAGGCATCACAACAGGCTCCCTTGAGATCATCAGTTCCCATCGAATGAAAAAGATCCTAAAAAATGCCATTTAGACATTATTTACCAACTCAATTCCATTCAAGTAGTTGAGACACCATCTGTGCATCCTGACCTCCAATATATACTTTCCAAACACCAAAATATTTTTTCCACTTCCCATAGCCTTCCCCCTTCCCACGATGTTCATGATCATTCCATTCCTCTAGTTCCAGGAATTCTTCCTCCCAATGTCTTCCCATATCACCATCCCTTTAGCCATAAGAATGAAATTGAGAAAAGTGTTCAAGAATTGCTCGACGTGGGTGTCAACCTCCATAGTACCATCCCCTACTCTTCATCTATGGCCATGGTCATCAAGAAACAAGGAACATGGTGCATGTGTCCCAACTTTTATGCTCTCAAAAAATTCACCATCAAACACAAGTTTCCCATTCCTATCATTGATGATATATTGGATGAATTTAGTGGTTTTCAATACTTTACTAAACTTGATCTTGATTTTGGATACCACTAGATGTGTATGAAAGAGGCTGACATTCCCAAGATGAGATTTCAAAGTCATGAGGGCCACTATGAGTTATTGGTCATATCACTTGGCCTGTGTAATTCCCCATCCACTTTCCCAAGTCTCATGAATCATGTCTTTCATCCCTTTTTTCGTCATTTTGTCTTAGTTTTCTTTGATGATATTCTCATCTATAGTAAAACATGGATAACCCATATTTCCCATGTGGATCAAATTCTTGATCTCCTTTCTCAGCACCAACGTTTCCTCAAACAATTTAAATGTGCCTTTGGCACCTCAGAAGTGGAGTATTTGGGTCATATTGTTGGGAAGGATGGTGTCATGGTGGATCCTAATAAAATTGGAGCTATGCAGGATTTGCCTCACCCCAAAAATATCAAGAGATTGCATGGTTTTCTGGGCTTAATGAGATATTATCACAAATTTGTTAAAAATTATGGAAAACTTGTAGCACCTCTCACTACTCTCCTTAAAAAGAATGCTTTCAATTGGACTTCAGTAGATGATAAATCCTTCCATGCTTTGAAATAGACTATATTCACAACTCATGTCTTGGCCCTTCCTGACTTCTAAAATACTTTTTTCCTGGAATGTGATGCATCTGGGAAAGGAATTGGCACAATTCTCATGCAAGAAGGACAGTTGGTGGAATTCACCAACAACAAAAAGTTCAGAGCGCCATTTGGGCCAATCAATACATGAAAAGGAAATGTTTTATATTTTACATGTCATGGATATCTGGCGTCCTTATCTATTGGGCCAATTATTCCAAGTTAAAATCGATCATTAGAGCCTCAAGCATTTTCTAGAACAACGAATTTCCTCTCGAGAGCAAAAAAAATGGGTGACCGAGCTATTTGGATATGATTATGAGATAATTTACAAGAAGGGAAAATAAAATGTGGTTGTTGACACTCTTTCCTGGAAGTATGAAGACGAATGATCCATTTTTCTCTCTCCTTCATTGTACCAGATTGGCTCCAGGATGTTCACCAAGAATGGTTGCAAGACCCCAAAATTTTTGGCCTTATCCAACAGTTGCAAGACAATTATCCAGTTTCTCCTAGGTACTCTTGGCACAAAAACAAGCTTCACTGCAAATTTCGTTTGTATCTAAGAAAATAGTCACAACTTAAATCTATGGTGCTTTCATAGCTTCATGATTCCCCCACAATGGGGCATTCTGGGTTCGCCAAAACCTATGAAAGGGTCAAAAGTTCTTTTTTCTAGGATGGTATGAATCAATATGTATGCACCTTTGTGGATGAGTGTGATGTTTGTCAATGGAATAAGGGAGAAACAATCAAGACCCTAGGAACACTAAAACCAATCCCGATTATGTCAGATATTTGGAAGGATATTTCTATTGACTTCATTGTTGGCTTACCTAAATCGAGAAATAAATTATTCATCATGGTGGTAGTTGATCGTATTTCCAAATATGATCATTTTTTTTTATCTCCAACACCCATTCAAAACATCAAATTGGATCAAATTTTCATGGGTAACATCTTCAAGCTTCATGGCATGCCTCATTTTATTGTCTCTGACCGATACCCCACTTTTACCATCAATTTTTGGCACGAATTGTTTCATCTCTAGGGCACCCAATTGCGTCTCAGCACCGCCTATCGTCCCTAGACTAATTGACAAACTAAAGTTGTAAACAAGTGTTTGGAAACCTATTTGAGGTGTTTTTCATATGAACGACAGAATTAGTGGGCTCAGTGGTTACCCCTCGTTGAATGGTGGTACAACACATCTTACCATACAGATACTCGCATGACTCCTTTTGAAGCAGTATATAGACAAAAGCCACCATCGGTTCTCTCCTACATGCCAGGTGTATCGAAGGTTCAGGAGTTTGAAAACAATATTTCATTTTGTGAGGCCATTCTCCACACCCTCAAAACAAATTTGGCCATGGATCATAACCCCATGAAGCGACAAGGAGATCAAGGTCGTTCTGAATGAAAATTTGGTGAAGGGGACTAGGTGTTTCTTCATTTGCAACCATATAAGAAGATGTCACTCAAAATATACCATTGTCAGAAACTTTCTCCCAAATTTTATGGTCGTTATACAATTCTCAACCGATTGGATAAGGTGGCTTACAAGTTATCTTTTCCCAGTCATTCTAAGCTCCATCGTGTTTTTCATGTCTCATGCTTAAAGAAGGTGATTGGTATTAAGTGACAAACTCAAACCGGTCTCCCTAAGTTGGATGAAGAATGTTCCATTTGGTTGTATCCACATGCATTATTAGACCAATGCGAGCATCATCTCCGTCATCGCACCATCAAGGAAGTGTTAGTGCAGTGGAAAGATACAACTCTAAAAGATGCTACCTGGGATCCGACTACCACTCTGCAACACTTTCCTCATCTCAAGCCTTAAGGAAAATTATTTTTTTCAATCGGGAGGGAATGTTGGGGACTTAACCTCCCATGGCAGCATGGGCGAAGGAAACAGTGCATGCCAAGAAATGAGGAGAAAGCAGTGCGCAAGAAGGAAAAGGAAGCAACGCATCGGGAAGAAAGGAAAACTAGAACGAAGGAATTGTGGATTAGTCCACAAGGAATTTAGAATGTGAACACGTTGAGTCCACTTATAATTAGGTTTTTGAGTCATGATGTAATGGTTTTTACCCACTTTTGTAATATAAATAGAGGATGTATGAAGTAGCTAGGGGAATCAATTATCGTGTGTGAAGAACCAATTTTGGAGAACCCTTTTGAGTATTGATTCTTTGATATGTTTTGGATCGAAGGATCATTTTTGGTTGTATGAAGAGTATGGAGTGTAACTAAGTCTTAGGTTGCAAGATGTGAAGCTTGGTACGACATTGGTCAGCCTCACTAGTACTAAACCCATGTTGTAATGCACACAACGCAGGACCTTTTCGATGAAGAATAATAATCAAAAGCATAAGATCTATGTAGATGTATCCCAGGGAGGGTGAACCATAGTAAAAATGGTGTCTCTATGTGTGTTCTTCTGATTTTATATGCATTATGATGAATGAATGGATAGATGAATGCATCTATTAGAGTTTATTTACAACATGCACTAGAATAATCATGCAAAATGGATGTTATTGAATGGATAAAATAGTATATATGATGAATTTTATTGTATAATGCACGTTAAAATAGAATAACAAGCCTAATATTCTTAAAATTATCATTAGTTCCATCTAGGACCGGAAAAGTGAAAAACTCGTGTGTCAGAGAATTTATGACAGAGTCTACAAAAAGGGAAAAACATGGAAAATGAAAAACACTTGTGATTTTTTAGCAAAGGAGAGATAGAGAAAACAAGGTGTGAGTGAGTAAGAACTTGTGAATAACCCAACCTATACCCAAAAAAAAAAAATCCCAAGTTAAGAAAATGGCGTTGCCAAAGTTCGAAGGACCCAGTCAGTACGTGCAAAGGACCCAAAGCACTAACAGACTGTTGGAAGAAACGACTAGACTGGTCGATGTGGAAGATATTCCAACTATAGAAAGTGAATCAATTAGTCTGACATGGATCAAAGAATAAAAACTAGAAGAAGAAGTGGAATAAGTCATCCAAGCAGCGTAAGGTTGAAGCCCTAGGATGTAAGAAAACCCTAGCACATAAAACCCAGGAGTGACGCATGTAGAGGGAGAAAAAGGTGGCAATGACAGTGATAAAATAGAGTTAGATAAACCTACAATAGAGGAAAACCCATAGCTCAAGTATGATTGCGACAAATATGAAGAAATGCAGGAGGAAGGAACTCCAGAAGAAACAACAACAGGGTCGTCGAAGAAAAGGGTAGCAGTGGCGACAACGCGAACACAAACAAAGATTTTGTTGTCAATGCCCCACATTCTAGACTCAATCATCATTGTAGAAGATATGTTGGGATCTGTTCTC
>JZKD02S0057207.1:0-25782 GCA_000966675.3 Picea glauca | reverse complement strand
TTACTCTGCAGTTATTGGATAATAATGCTTCATTGATATAGCACTTGGATTATATGGTTAAAAGGGATCAAATTGCTCTATTACTGATTCACCCCCCCTCTCAGTAATCCAACAGGCCTAAAATAACATCACAAACTTCAAGGGTGGAAATATCACACAATACCTCATCCTTGAAGCGCTTGATGTCGTAGAGCAGGAGAGATTGTTGGTTGACTTGAAGATCTCTCCCTTGGTGGAGCCACCCGATGGTGTAAGGTTGCGGATGTGGTGTTGTTGGCAGTTCCAACCACTTGGTGACCTCTGCTGAGATGAGGTTCTTTTAACTTCCACTATCAAAAATGAAGTGCAACGGAGCACCCGTCACCCACATCTATGAGTGGAAAAGGTGCTCACCTTCCTCCAGTTCTTCAGGTTCACTTGGCTAGACCTTGGTGTTAGCAAAAATGGAACTAGGTTTTGAATCAATGATTCACTTTTCCTTGTTTGGTTCTGATTCTGATTCGGAACCCTCATCTAACTTCGAGGATTTCAGCTCGGCCACCAATGACTGCTTTGAGCAACATTCATCATTGTTATGCCAGGGACTTTATGGAATCTACACCCCTTTCTAGTGTCTTTCTTTGTATTCCCACTACCCTTCTTTGTTAGGGGCTTGGACTAGTTGTCCCGAGGTGGTCCATCCTTGCTCCATACTTTTTTTTGTGGGTTGGGGCTGCCTTTTCTCTGCTTCTGTTGTGGGAAATTTGCAGATCCAAACTCTCACTTTTTTTGTTTAAATTTTTTCTCGATTTTGATGACATATCGATAAGCCATCCCTAGTGACGAGATGTCTAGAAACTCCATTTCTGTCTAGACGTGTTGATGAAAACTGTCATAGTACTTGAGCACCAGGTGTCATTCAGAGTCTTTGATACCTGGGTTGGTGCGCAAGGTATGGAATACATTTGTGAACTCTGGCATTGTTTGGTACCTTTCCTACTGCAGCATGGTCCATTTTGTATATTGGTCATCGTAGCTTCCAACAGGGTAATATTGTTCCTTAATAGCATCCCTGAAAGAATCCCAAGTGGTACTACTGCAAATAGTGCATATTCTTCCATGGCATTTTTCTCACAGTAAGTACCCCACCAATCCTTGACATGGGGGACAACCTTAAGGAGCATAAAGGTGATTTTTTCTCTATTGGAAAAATTATGGACAGAAAAATACCCTTCAAGCAGATTCAACCATTTATCTAGGGCATCTACATCTATATAACCTTCAAATATAAGGATATCAAAACTAATGTGTACCTTGAAGGGGGCGGTGCCTCCAAAGTTTCTACTTGATGAATATGGGTTAGTTATTGGCAATTGTTGAAGTATCTGGGAATAATTATCCATCATCTCATTCTTTTGCCATGTGAGGGATTCCTCGAGCAACAATAGGATCTCCTAATCCATCGTCTCTCTTTTCTTCGACCATGGGAGGCCATCGAGGTTGGAAAGGACAGTCCTGTAATGGCTCAACTAGTTCGAGTCCCAACTCCTTATACCCTGACCTCATTGGGGACATGCATAGAGAAACATATAAAAAGAGAACCGTTATAATACCATTGATCCGGATTTATAAATGGAACAAAATGAAATAAAAGTCATAAAAAAACATAGATATATAGTGAAACTAGACTTCTATTAATAAATGGAATGTGTTGAAGTGTAAAAATGTAGAATGAAACAAACTCGCTCGAATGTTGGTAGCTTACCTATGAGAAGAGATGTGACGGCTACGTGAATTCACTAAAGTGCATTACAATGAGGTCGAAAGGCCTTTTTATCATAAAGAAGGAATGATGAAACCCTAAACATCCAAAAACCTAACCCTACGAGACAAAATTCCAAAAGTCTTGTGGGCCCCAATGGGGTTAATTGGTATGCCAACTTCTAGGGGTCGTATATTTTGTATACAATCTTTGTTTGACATGATCGATAGCCCGTTGGAAAGGTATAGCCAATAAGTACACATTCCATTCAGCCCAAAGAATGTCTTTGGCTATCATACGGGCATTGTCATGCCCAGGAAACGTCGTTTAAGGCCTCAAAATGTCCCCGGAATTTCAGGACCTGAAAAAGTGTATAAAAACTGCCAAAATGGAAAATTTTGGTTTGAGCCAGTGGAATAGGTGGGTGGCCATTGATATCCACCTGGATCATAATTCGAAGTTTTCTATTGCATTGTATGATCCTATATTTATGGAAAAGATATTACAAAACTCATGCCACATAATAACAGTATTCAACTCATACAAGTGGTGGCTAATGTGGCGATGGGAAATAAATGTCATCAGTAATCGTTATATTCTATCAGGGAGTATGGAAAATCGTTAAGTATAGAGGTGTAAAGTGAGGGATGTAGATTTCATTATGTTGATTGCGGAAATGCATGATGCGATATTGCAGGATATAGAGAACAGAAGGGGAGATATGAGGGATCTCCTGCATCCGAGTTCAATAAATATACTAAGTACTAGAAAGGTTGATTTTGTGGGTTGTGGAAATATATGAATCATTTTGGATTACGCGAAAATGTGGTACGTGGGGTTGTGGGTATAGGGAAAATTAAAAGGAAACAAAGGGAGGACCTCCCATCTGCATTCAGGAAATCAATTAAGTGTTAAAGGTAAAAAGGTGTGTTATGAGTGATGCAGAAATGGGAAGGGTATTTTTGAGTGTTGTGGGATTGCGTGTTGTTGGACGTCAGTATTTTCGGGGTGAGAGATGGCTTAATGTTCTACAACAAGACTTCCACAACAAAGGAAAAGGCTAAGTATTAGGATTTTGGAGGGTGGAAAATAAACTTATAGGCTTGTGAACTTACGGGCTTGGTGACTTGGCGATAGCCCGCTCTACAACTCAAATTTTAAACGAAAATGGCTAAGTATAGGATATACAAGGCACAAGAAAAATGACTATGGATGGACCAATATGCAAAAACGTTGATCAACAAAAGTGGATCAACAGGTGGTTGATAGGTTCAACAAGATGTGCATTCTCATGCCTTGTAAAAATACCATCAAATGAAAATAAGTAGAAAACATATTCTTTGAGAAAGTCTGGGTGCACTTTGGGATACCAAGGGGCATCATCTCAAATAGGGATACCATATTTATCAATACATTTTGGACTACATCATGGGAGAATATGGACAGTAAGTTGAATATATATACAACATTCCATCCATAGACAAATGGGCAGACATAAGTAGTCAATAGGACTTTGGTGCAGCTTTTGAGGGGTTGCAATCAAAAGCATTCAAATACCTGGGATGAAAATCTTGTCTACATACAACACTCTTATAATAGAGCATTCCACACTTCTGTTGGTAAGTCAGCTTTTGAAACTTGCTTTGGATGTTTTCCACCTTCACCTTTGGATGTTGTATATGGACAGTAAGGAGGAGTGAGGGAGGACCTCACATGAGATGCATTGAGAGAAGAAAAATTAGTTGAGAATATTAGGAAAATTCCTTTGCAAGTATAGGAGATGTTGAAGAAGTCACGGGAAAAATACAAGGCCAGACATGACCAACACATAATTGAGAATTCATTCAAAGTGGGAAATAGAGTTTGGGTACAGGTGAACAAGGAAAGACTACAGGTTCCTAGTAAGAATATCAAGGCTTTGTGGTATGGACCTTTCAAGATATTGGATAAGGTGGGAGATACACCTTCAAACTCATTCTACCCCCATACATGTGCATTTACTCAATAGTGAATATGGAGAATCTCAAACTCTACAAGCCATCCCTCAACAACAAAGGTGTCCCTCTCAAGCCAAAAATGAGCTCTGATACAACATGTAAGTTTTAAACCTGTGAAGTAAAGCAATGCATATAGATTCTTAAGAAAAACAAAAATTAATCAATGGCTCATACACATAGTACACAGAGATTTACACTGGAAACCCTTAACCGGGAGAAAACCTTTTAACTCTTCATTGTATTAATTTCACCATTCACCATACAATATATATATATATATTTTTAGGTATTCTGTAGATACCAAAACCCTAATCCCTTAATCAGAGATTAATTTAGAAAACTGCTAAAAATAGAAAAATCCGCTAAAATAGCAAAAAACACCCATATCGTCAGATGAAGTTGTCGAATCTGACGTGCCCACACACACACATGCAAAGAATATAACACATACCCAACATTCTCCCACTTGTTGTTTTCTTTGCATCCAGGGGTCGACAGGATTATATAGTCAACAATCCAAGGCAATAATGCCAATTGTTACTCTACACCAGGAGAACTTTTTTGTGCTCACAAACTTTGTCAATGAATCTACAACATTCTTCAAAGTGTCAACCTTTTCCAGCAACACTTTCTTTTCTTCAACCATGTCTCTCACAAAGTGATACTGAACATCAATATGCTTTGTCTTAGAATGATAAGTTTGGTACTTTGCCAAGAAGATTGCACTCTGACTGTCACAATCTAATCTCACTGCTTGTTGTACCAAACCAATACCTAAACACAATATCTATAACCATACTTCTTCCTTTCTTGCATGAGTGGTTTCCATGTATTCAACTTCTGTAGTTGAGAGTGCCACTATAGCCTGCCTTTTTCTCATCCAACTTATTGCTCCTCCAAATAGATTAAACACATACCCACTTGTAGATCCTCTGTGATCCAGCTCTCCATCCCAGTATGTATCAACAAAGCCATGTATGTCCACCACTCTGTCCAATCCTAGTCTTCCTTGGTAGCACAGTCCATAACCGATAGTGCCACGAAGATACCTGAATACCCTCTTTACTATTTCCAATGCTCCTTCCCTGGTTTTGACATATACCTGTTCAAAACTCCCACTGCATGTGCAATGTCCAGTCTAGTATAGACCACTACATACATCAAACTTCCAACTGCACTGTCATATGGAACATGGGACATGTCCTCTTCTTCTTCCTATGTCTTGGGACAATGATATGCGTTTAACTTTACACCTATAGGAATAGGAACCTTGACCACTTTACTTCCATGCATATTAAACCTCTGCAATATCGTCTCAACATATTTTATCTGATTCATCCAGAGTTTCCTATTTGCATGGTCTCTTTTAATCTCCATTCCCATAATGAAGTTAGCAGCACTGAGATCCTTCATGTCAAATTTGGAGCATAGCTGTGATTTCACCTCCTTGATAACATCCATGTTATTTCCTACTAGCAACATGTCATCAACATACAACACTACATAAATGAAGTGATTACCAACCTGCTTGGAATATACAGAGTGATCAGCCCTGCTTCTCACAAATCCCAATCCAAGGATTTTTGTGTCAAATTTTTGGTACCACATCCTAGGTGATTGCTTCAGACCATATAGTGACTTCTTTAGATTACAGACCAGCTCTTTCTTTCCCTTCACTACAAATCCTTCTAGTTGCTTCATGTAGATTTGTTCTTTCAGATCCCCATGTAGGGATGTTGTCTTCACATCCATCTATTCCACTTCAATATCAAAAGCAGTAGCAATAGATAAAAGAAATCTAATAGACGTTAACTTGGCAACAAGAGAAAAAATCTCACCAAAGTCAATTCCCTCTACCCGGGAATAACCTTTTTCTACTAGTCGAGCTTTTTATTTCTCCACTTTTCCTTCTTCATTAAAATTATTCTTAAACAACCATTTGCTACCAACAGATTTTCTTCCTGCTAGAAACTCAACTATATCCCATGCCTCATTCTTATTCAAGGCATACATTTCTTCAACCATGGAATTCTTCCATAGTTTACTATCCTCTGAATTCACTGCTTCCCTGATAGTTCTAGGATCATCATCAGTAATAGATAAAGCAAAATTGGAATGGAAATCGGGTGAACTATACCTTTCTGGTTTCCTTCTTTCTCTCACTAATCTCCTCAACACTGGGGTATGAGGTTCTTCTTCTTCTTCTGCTTCATCTTCTTCAGATGATTTAGATTTTGCATCATCCAACTCAAGCTCTATTTTCTCAAGTTCTTCTTTCCTTAGTAGGAATTCTTGTTTGGAAACATCTTTTACCTCTCTAAAAACAACATCCCGATTGTAAACAGTCTTCTTAGTTTCTAAGTTCCAAAGCTTATAACCTTTCACACCATCTTTATAACCAATAAAGATACACTTTTTAGATTTATTGTCCATGTTACTCCTATTTTCCTTTGGAACATGTACATAAGCATCACAACCAAAAACTCTAAGATGTTCAAGAGAGGGTTTCTTGCCAGTCCATACCTCATGTGGAGTTTTATCATCCAATGCTGATGAGGGTGATCGATTGACCAAGTAACATGTTGTACCCACTGCCTCTACCCATAATTCTTGTCCTAACTCGGCATCACTAAGCATGCTCCTTGATTTTTCCATCAGTGTCATGTTCATCCTTTCTGCAACTCCATTCTACTGAGGTGTGTATGGAGTAGTCTTCTGCATTTCTATACCACACTTATTATAGAATTCTTTGAATTCATTTCCACATAATTCTCCACCATTATCTGTCTTCAATACCTTTATTTTCTTTTCTGTCTGATTTTCTACCAGAGCCTTGAACTCTTTAAATTTATCAAATACCTCGGACTTATTTCTAAGAAAACAAATCCATTTATTCCTTGATAAATCATCTATGAATGAAACATAATACACAGATTTACCTAGGGATGAAATAGGAATAGGTCCAAAGACATCATTGTGTATCAACTCTAAGATCCCCTCCGCTCTTGTAGCACCAGATGGGAATATTACTCGATTATGTTTACCATACATGCAATGTTCACAAAAATCAAAATCCAGAGTGAAATTAGGCATACCTTCAACCATACCTTTACTATGTAGTGTTCGAAGGCCCTTTTCTCCAATATGCCCTAGTCTTTGATGCCACAACATGGTCTTATTTTCAGGGACAGTATTGGTCTTGTGTACTTCATTTCTCTTCTCAGGGACAATAGAACTGTTACACCCATTAGTATAAGTGCTTCCCAACAACTTGTACAGAGTTCTACACTGAACTCCCCTCATCAACACCATTTCTCCTCATACCATCTTGCAAGTGCCCTTTCCGAATACAGTATCCACTCCTGCATCATCCAACTTGCTTATAGATATTAGGCTCCTGGCTAGTTTTGGAATGTGTAGAACCCCAGAGAGAGTTCTAATCCTTCCATCTTTTAGCAACAACTTAACCCTTCCACGTCCCATGATTTTGGCTATCGATTCATCTCCTAGGAATACATCATCACCATCGTATTTTTCATATTCACAAAACCACTCCCTGTGAAGAGTCATATGGTATGATGCACCTGAGTCAATCAACCATACACCATGGTCTACATGTGTACCTATAGATGCCGGGTAAACATCATCTCCTTCTTCAGTGGAGATTTTTGCCTCTGTGGAAGAGGTACTATCAGATCCCTTTGGTTTATCAACATTCTTAGACTTGCAATCTTTCTTATAATGCCATGTTTTACCACACTTCCAACATTTCCTCAAAGATTTTCTTGGAGACTTAGATCTATCTTTAGATGTAGATCTCCCCCCTGGAGACTTACCAGGATTCCTATCTTGGGTTCGACCTCTTACAAATAAAGCATATGTGCTATGATCATCCATGCTTTTTTGCCTTATCTCTTTAGATAACAAGGATGAAACTACATCCTCATACTTCAATGTAGATTGAGTGGCACTACCAATTGCTACAACTAGATTATCCCAAGAGTCTGGAAAAGAACATAACAAAGTAATACACTTATCTTCTTCTGCAATCGTAATATTAACAGATACGAGTTGACTTACCAGAGTATTAAATGCATTTAGATGTTCTGTCACAGAATCTCCATCTTCCATCCTAAGATGATACAACTTCTTTCGAAGAAACAACTTGTTTACCAGGGACTTTGATTGATACAAATTCCCTAACTTATTCCAGAGTTCCTTGGCCATATATTATCTCGATACATTCAACAACATCGAATCTCCCAGGTAGAGTCAAATAGTACTCCTTTCTCTTTTGTACAACTTCTCCCAATCTTCCTTCGTCATACCAGTAGGTGGTGTACTAGTAGTTTCTGTACTAGTAGGTTGTGTACTAGTCAACTGTGTGTCATTAGGTTGCGTACCAGTAGGTTGTGTACCAGGATCCATAGTGATCCATCGTTCTTTGTCTACAAGAAGGTCCTCCATCTTGAGCTTCCATAGCTCAATTTTTTTACCGTTGAACTTCTATATCTCGATTCTAGAAGATCTCTCCATTCCTCTTTCTACACTCGAATCACCACTGCAAAAGCTCCCACTAAACCCAGGTTTATCATAGACCCAAGATAAACTTGATCTATCAAGACCGACCCAAACCCTCAACAAAAAAGGCGTCCCTCTAAAGCCAAAAACAAGCTATGATACCACATGTAAGTTTTAAACCTGTGAAGTAAAGCGATGCATATAGATTCTTAAGAAAAACATAAATTAATCAATGGCTCATACACATAGTACACAAAGATTTACACCGGAAACCCTTAACTAAGAGAAAACCTTTTAACTCTTCATTGTATTAATTTCACCATTCACCATACAATGTATACAATGTTTTTAGGTATTCCGTAGATACCAAAACCCTAATCCCTTAATCAAGGATTAATTTAGAAAACCGCTAAAAATAGCAAAATCCGCTAAAATAGAAAAAACCACCCAGATTGTCAGACACAGTTGTCGAATATGATGCACCCACACACACACATGCAAATAATATAACACATACCCAAAATTCTCCCACTTGTTGTTTTCTTTTCATCTAGGGGTCCACAAGATTCTATAGTCAACAATCCAGGGCAGTAATGCCCATTGTTACTCTACACCAGGAGAACTTTTCTGTGCTCACAGACTTTGTCAATGAATCTGCAACATTCTTCAAAGTTTCAACCTTTTCCAGCAACACCTTCTTTTCTTCAACCATGTCTCTCACAAAGTGATATTGAACATCAATATGCTTTGTCTTCGAATGATAAGTTGGGTTATTTTCTAGGAAGATTGCACTCTGACTGTCACAATCTAATCTCACTGCTTGTTGTACCAACCCAATACCTGAACACAATCTCTGTAACCATGTTGCTTCCTTTCTTGCATGAGTGGTTGCCATGTATTCAACTTATGTAGTTGAGAGTGCCACTACAGCCTACCTTTTTCTCATCCAACTTATTTCTCCTCCAAATAGGCTAAACACATACCCACTTGTAGATCTTCTGTGATCTAGATCTCCAGCCCAGTCTACATCAACAAAGCCATGTATTTCCACCACTTTTTCCAATCCTGGTATTCCTTGGTAGCACAGTCCATAACTGGTAGTGCCACGAAGATACCTGAATACCCTCTTTATTGTTTTCCAATGCTCCTTCCTTGGTTTTGACATATACCTGCTCAAAACTCTCACTGCATATGCAATGTCCAGTCTAGTGAAGACCATTTCATACATCAAACTTCCAACTGCACTGGCATATGGAACATGGGACATGTCCTTTTCTTCTTCCTGTGTCTTGGGACACTGATCTACAGATAACTTTACACCTATAGGAATAGGAACCTTGATCAGTTTACTTCCATGCATATTAAACCTCTGCAATATCGCCTCAATATATTTTCTCTGATCGTTTAGAAAATATCAAGTTGGGATCGTCAGACGCAATATAGAATTTGGGATCGTCAGACGCAATTGTTGAATCTGACGTGCCCACACACACACATGAAAAGAATATAACACATACCCAACACCATCCTTGTTGGATCAGGAAGAAAACAGATCCTATCTTCCATAGAGTAATTAGCACCAAATGCTCAGGAAGAGTTGGCAGAGGAGATGGTTTTTTAAAATCATTCTAGAACTACAAGACAGGGGAAACATGACCTTTTCAAATTGGGTTGAAAGGACAACTTCCAAGAAAAGCAAAGTGGTACTCTAGGAAGAAGGTAGAGGAAAATTTTCCTCACCTCATTTGGTAAATATTTTGGGGACAAAAATCCTCCCTAAATGGGTAGGTATGATCTGGATTGGATCGTTATATTATTTTCATCAATCTCGGTACTTTCTCGGTGGAAAAAAATAGAGGTATCAAATTCTAGATCCATTTTAGCGATTGGTCCCAATTTGGAAATTTGGGTCCAAAAACCTGTACAAAATATTTTGGAGCCATTTTTGAGAGATCAAACAACACTTTTTTATGGTATAAACCTTACTATCAAGTAAGATTATATGTTCTACACTCTGATACGTTTCCAATGGTGTGTCAAACACCTCAATCAGAGCTCGTATGAAAACGTTATGCCTCCTGCAACTTAACCTACTGTGTTGACCACCATGGTATGACTGGATGCCACGTCAACCTCCATTACTTAAATGTGTGGGGCTAGCCACGTACTTAGTTTTCTAGAAGATTCTAGAAGGTCCAAACCTGATCACTAATTGAGGATTAAGTAAGTCAAAACCTCCCTGGATGGCTATCGGGCTATGTTCAATATTGGTATGCTAGGAAAAGAAGGGGTTCCATTATTTTGTATTGTATCTTGTTCCATAGCTAAGAAAAACATATAAGAGTGGAATTTTGTGAGCACAACAAAGGAAGATATATTCTATAGCATCCATACAAGCCACAGTGTCAAAGGTAGCTCCACAGAGAGTGCCTCTTTCTTTGTACTTGCATTTGAAGAAAAAAGAGCAGAGTAGCCTCACCTTCTAGTTAGGTTTTCTCCCAAATTAGGTTTCTCACATCRTATCTTGTATTTAATTTTGGATKGTGTGTGAGTATTTATTTATGTTCTTTATTTTTCACATTTCAACTATTTCATACATTTAAGCAGAAAACTAGTATTTAAATAATCTAAGATCTAAAGAAATTTAACCTTCACAATAAATATTTTAATAGTTTTATAAGATCTATTGTGACGAACTTTCCAGTGGAATATCCACAAAAGTTTATAGCTCATGTAGCAAAGGAGACATTACATTCAGAGTGTCCTCCTTAAGACAATGGTATATTTTCCTATAGATCATACCCATTACTAGAATGTGTAACACATATTTGTGATGAGACTCAATTGACAATTTGAAAACAAGTATTGAAATTTTAATACACATTTAGAGGGAACAACCCATGTTCAATTTCCATTGCCTTAGATTTATTAGTGATGTTTCTCTTGGGCATTCTTAATCCAAAATTCTATTATATTCTCCTATGAAATCCTACCCACAATACAAATGATTAGCAAAGCACGTTGAGTTGGGATTTCATAGAAAACATTAAATATTCAATCATGTCAATTATCATGGAAGTGTCAATAAACTAGCAATTTTCTTTTAATGTGCATTTTGAAGACCTTAGTTATAAAGTTATGAAGCAAGTTTGGTTGTGATATAATGGTGGGGAGAAAGTGACGTTGCTATGAGAGGAATCATAGTTAAATATTAATAAACTTAAATTGAGGATTATACTTCAATTTCATATCTTTCACAAAGGTGATTATCAAAGTACAAAAACTACATTTATATTCTTAAGTTCAATCTTGATGAAATTATGATGAACTCAAATGGGAGAGAAGTTAGTAATTACTAGCATGAGAAGTCACTAAGACACCATCTATTCATAAGAAGTTAACAATGACTAGGATAAGAAGGAACTAATGAAACATCTAGTAATAGCCACATCCTATAAATCTCATGCAAGGGACAAGAATGCACATCATAATTTGAACCTAGGTCAATGTCATAACAATTATCACTAGACCACTCCTTGTCAAGCTATGGTCTAGCAACAATTTGGAGTAGTTGTAGTGAAGATGACCCAGATTCAAATCTTGGTAAGCTAGCTCCTACCCTACATGGGATCTACCAATTGTGGCTTGTGTCTAAGCCGCCTTTGTTGAGAATGTGCTTTAATAGATGTACCCACAATTTGTTCCATCCCGACATTTGTGCCAATCAGCTTATTCTTTCCTTGTTTTAATCGACATTAATGTAATATGTAATTTTCACTCACTTAGAACCTACGACCTCATCCTCACACTTAAAAATGATAGCAATATGGGGCTGAGGTTTTCCAATTTTTCAAATCATTTGATAGTTTCTCTTTAACACACACACACACATAATATGAGTTATCTCAATCAATTGTCACAAATATTGTTGAACATTTGGCTAGTTTTGTGCCAATGGGTTCTCAGTTCATATTCCCTTAGGTGAGGTGTACTAGTCTGCATCGATGGGTGAAGCATCCTTGGGTTTCCCTATGAGTTTTTCCTTGGAATATATATATTTTTCTAGGAAAGAATCAAATTTGGTCATCCCAAAGTTTCATCGGTCCTTTCTTCCTAATATGATCAATCGAGATTTAGTGTGAAACCATGATTTACAGTTGAATCAATCTAAAAAAGAGGTGTGTTTATAATACAAAGTTTTTGTGTGATAAGGTAATAGAGTGCTAGGTTCCACCTTGTAGTGTAGTTTATCACCTAACCTCCTCCGATACTCAAACTTTATGAGGTTGTAAGTTTAAACCCAACAGTGGCTACCATGAGTACCTTGGGTGCCGCTAGGAACATGTGGTCTACTTCAAGCCAATTGTGACGAGTCTCATATTAGATTAAGGATACAAATGTAATGGCCCCTAAATGGAGATGAAAGGATTATTTGTGATTGCAAGAGAACTAGATCAAAATGACTATCTAGATAAACTCTTGATGAAAAAGAAAAACACATGTTTCTCACAAAATACTCATTTCTTCTCATTAAAATCAATCAAAATTYRTTAYGAAACCATAWTCTATGMAAAATCAATCMCAAAGAAAAATGTATGAAAKAAATTTTATATACCATAAGATAATAGAGTACATGYTRACCATGTGAATAATTGATTGAATATTAACTTYTTCTTTTTTAATTATTTTTCTTCATTAGATGCACATCATCAATGTTTTCCTAATTTTATGGAGGTGCAATATAAAACGTTTAAAGTCAAAAATTGTAATATACCAGATATAAAAGTATGCAGAACAGAAATAAAATGCTAGAAATGGAAAAATAACAGCAATATAACCAGAACAATCACCACAATAACACGGAAATGATATAAGAATAACAACATAAATAGAACTTTGATTCTGAGAGCAATGTTCACGGGCCTCTTCGAGGGGGTGACCTCCAGTTGAGCAAAGCTCTATTACAATAATATCCAAGCTAGGGTTCTCATACCCACGACTCCTATTTATACTAAATATGTCTATAAAAAGAAGCATCTAGAGGAAGATCCTTCTAGAAGTGGAAGCTTCTATTAGGTCTTCTTACATTCGACTTATTCTATTTTATTGCAAGGCCTTATTAATATTGACCTTTATTACTTCCGAATATATTGTTCTACCTATGTGCAGGTTAGGACCCTAATATGTCCTCCCCCTTAAAAATAGCCTTGTCCTCAAGGCTTGAGATGTGGAAATTGTTTTAGAATGGTAGTTGGTTCACAAGTGGCATCTATTGGAGTTGTATCTTTCCACTGGAGTAACACTTCCTTGATGGTTCTCTGACGGAGGTGACGCTCACGCTGGTCCAAAACTGCTTGTGGTTGTAGCCAAATGGATCCTTCTTTGTCTAACTCGGGAAGGCTGGTTTGAATTTGGCACTTACTTCCAATCACCTTCTTTAAGCATGAAACATGAAAAGTAGGATGTAGCTATAAGAACGGTATAAGGACCATAAAATTTGGGCGCTAGCTTCTGACAATGCTCGACCTTGAGGGAATTTTTCTTGTAAGTTTGCAATCGAAGAAGCACCTAATCCCCTTCTGTAAATTGATGTTCAGAGCGACCTTGATCTACTTGTTGCTTCATGCGATTATGTGCCATAACCAAATTCTCTTTGAGGGTACGGAGAATAGCCTCTCGAACTGTAAGCATTTGGTCAACCGCCTGGACCTTCGAGACACCTGGCAAGTATGAGAGAAGTGAAGGTGGATTTTGTCCAAATACTTCTTCAAAAGGAGTCATGCATGTAGTTGTATGGTATGAAGTGTTGTACCACCATTTAGCTAGGGGTAACCATTGAGCCCACTGATTTTGCTTTTTTGAGGAAAAACACCTCAAATATGTTTCCAAACAGTTGTTGACAACTTCCGTTTGACCATTAGTCTGGGGATGATAAGTTGTGCTGAGATTCAATTGGGTGCCTTGTAGCTTGAACAGTTCTTGCCAAAAATTGTTGGTGAAAGTTGGGTCGCGATCAGAAATAATAGAATGCGGCATGCAATGAAGCTTGAATACCTGATCCATGAAAAGTTGAGCTACCATGGATGCTATAAATGGGTGTTGAAGAGAACAAAAATGAGAATACTTGGAAAGGCGATCAACAACCACCATGATGACTGATTTTTTTCCTGATTTGGGTAAGCCTGTAATAAAATCCATAGAGATATCCCTCCAAATAGCAGGTGGAATCGGAAGCGGTTGTAGTGTGCCCAGATATTTGACTATTTCTCCCTTGTTTCATTGACACACATCACATTCAGTGAAAAAATTATGAATTTCTTGTTTCATACCATCCCAGAAAAAAGAACATTTGACCCTATCATAGGTTTTGGTAAACCCTGAGTGCCCAGTTGTGGGTGTAGCATGAAGCTCAGAAAGTACCGTGGATTTAAGTTCTGATTGTTTACTTAAATACAAATAGACTTTATATCAAAGCTCATCATGGAGCCAAGAGTACCCTGGGGAAGTTGGAGCATTGGACTGCAATTGTTGGATCAGATGAGAACTTTTGGGATCGTGTAGCCATTCCTGGCGAATGGCTTGGAGCCAATCTGGTACAATGAAGGAAAGAGAAAAAAGGGGTCTGTCATCTTCATATTTTCAGGAAAGTGCATCCACAACCACATTGTCTTTGCCTTTCTTTTAAATGATCTCATAATCACATCTGAAGAGCTTAGTCACCCATTTTTGTTGCTCTGGGGAGGAAATGCGTTGTTCCAGAAAATACTTGAGGCTTTGATGGTCTGTCTTAATTTGGAAGCGTTGCTCCAATAGATAAGGGCGCCACAGATCAATGGCATGCAAAATGGCCAACATTTCCTTTTCATAGATTGATTTGCCCAGATTTCTTTCAGACAGTTGCTTGCTGGTAAAGGACAACGATTGACCCTCTTGCATAAGGACAACACCAATTCCTTTCCCTGAAGCATCACATTCCAATACAAAGGTCTTTGTGAAATCAGGAAGGGCCAGGACTAGAGTGGTGCACATGGCCATCTTCAAGGTTTGAAAATCTTGAGCAGCTGTTGGAGTCCAAGTGAAAGAGTTATTTTTTAGGAGTGCAGTGAGAGGTGCTGCAATCTTTCCATAATTCTTAACAAACTTGTGATAATAACCTGTTAAGCCCAGATATCCATGCAAGCTTTTGAGAGTCTTTGGGTGAGGCCATTCTTGCATAGCTTCAATCTTTTTGGGATCCACTCTGACGCCATCCTTGCCAACCAAATGACCCAAGTACTCGACTTATGAGGCGCCAAAAGCACATTTAGACTGTTTCAGGAAAAGTTGGTGCTGAGAGAGTAGATGGAGAACTCAATCCACATGAGCAAGATGGTCTGTCCAGGTTTTTATATAGATAAGGATATCATCAAAGAAAAATAAGACAAAATGATAGAGAAAAGGATGAAATACATGATTCATGAGGCTTTGGAAGGTGGAGGGGGAATTACACAAGCCAAAGGACATGACCAAAAACTCATAGTGGCCCTCGTGAGTTATAAAGGCAGTCTTGGGAATTTCTGCCTCTTTCATACGTATCTGGTGGTAGCCAAAATGAAGATCAAGTTTAATAAAGAACTGGGCACCACTCAATTCATCCAAGAGGTCATCAATGATAGGAATGGGAAATTTGTCTTTAATGGTAAGTTTTTGAGGGCACGGAAGTCAGGACACATTCACTAAGAACCTTCTTTCTTCAGGACCATGACCACCAGAGAAGAGTAAGGTGTCATACTAGGGTGGATAACACCTGTGTTAAGGAGTTCCTAGACCATTTTCTCAATTTCACTTTTTTGGGAAAAGGGGTGATGATACGGATGGATATTGGGAGGAAGGCTTCTTGGTACAAGGGTAATGGAATGATCATGGACACCATAGGAAGGAGGGTGTCCCTGGGGAGTGGAAAAGACCACTTGATGTTTAGAAAGGATGGATTGGAGGTCTTGCGGCACTGAGGGTGTCTTTGTTGCTTGTATGGCATGGAGTTGGGCAATAACACCAGAATGACCTTTTTTGAGCAACTTTTCCATGCAATGGGAACTAATGATCTCAGGTGAACCGGTGGTGATGCCTTGGAACTTATATTGTTGGCCCTCCTAATCGAATTGCATGGTTAATTCTTTAAAATCCCTAAGAATGGGACCCAAACTCCTTAGCCAGTCTACACCCAACACAATGTCACAACTACCCATGTCAATAGAAAACATATGAGATTTTAGGTGGTAGTCACCAATTTTGATGCAGACCTCCCAGCCCTAGGGTTGTGATCCACTCATAGGATCATTCTTTAACTTTCTCCAAACCAAAGCGGCTCCTTTGGATTCCTTCTGGAATCTCCAAGTTCGATCCACAGGTCTATTTCTTCTCATTTCATGTCCTTTGTACCTACCTGTGACTTTCCCTGATATGAATTTCGAGTTTTTGGGACTTCCTGTTTCCCAAAATGGCTTGTAATAGCATTAGCCCCCTCAGGGCTATCTCCCAGTCCACATGACCTTCTCTTATATGACTATTCCCCTATTTAGTTTGGGACTTGTCTCAACTTGCCTCTCACAAGTTCACGAGTTGAAGCTCTCAATTCTTCTTCCTCTATCCCGTGATGCCTGAATCCGCGATAAGGGTATAGCTCCCTTGCTGTCAGCGCCTTTCACGCACGACCACTAGCTAGGCTTCCCATTAGTGCCTCTCTCCTTTCACCATTTTGCATGTCAAGAGGTTGGACTTTCGTCCTCTTATCTTATGAACCTCTGAGTTTACAAGATCCTCGATCTCTGCTACCTGTCCTCCTTAGATGGACGGTCCTCATCATTTCAGGGTTTTCGTTATGGATATTCCCAATCAACTATCCTCGAGACTCCCGATATCCTGATTGTCGAAGTCCCGATATCCCAACACCTTCAGGATTTTCACCTCTATGAGTCTCAGTGCCTAGATCTCCGAAATGGATGATCATGTGACACGCATCCTTCCGCAGACAGACGGCTCAGATCAAATCTCGTCGTTTTGGGGTTTCTGATGTCGAGTGACCAAACTCACGTCCCCAAGATCCCCAATATCCTAAGTGTCGATATCCCGATGTGCCAATGCCTTTCAGGACTTTCGCTTATGTTATGTTGTATGAGAGCTTAACTCCCTTGCAACTCCTAACAGATCTAACGGCTGTCAGTTTATTCACTCAAGATCTGATGACTCGGATCATTTCTCCTCTGCGCTTCTCCTATGCTTCCTTCTGGATGTGAAATCTTCAACGGTCCAGATCTTCTCGACTAACCCAATGGTCGATGTTGTTACTTCCGAGATTTGGCACTTTTCTTTCCGGCCTTGGAAGAATTTCAAGTTTTCAAAGGCCTCGACCTTTGCTCTATTTTTCTCTGCGAGCTCTTACAGTTGTTGTGCACAAAAGCACTCACCTATGTGTATAAGATGCATTGCTTCTCTTGAGATTTTATCCTTTGAATCCCCAAGGGATTCTTCCACTCCTGTGTCTCTGCAGAGTATCCACATGCACACAAAGGTGTTATCCACCCTGAGCTTTCCTGTAGCTTCAACCTCCAAGGAAAACTTGTCCAGTTTCCTTTCTCCCTCAGATGGAGAATTTAGATGCCCTCCTGGCTCTCCGTCTACTCAAGCAACTTATTGCTAAGTACTTATGAGTATTCAGTAACCCTGTGTATATTCTCAATGCCCACTTCTCATAACCCCTTACAGAACTCCTCAGAGATTCTATCTTCTTCTGAGCTCAATAGAGTGCCTTCTATGCACTCCTTTGCACCCACTCGATGCCCACCTGGAAGAGCTCTACAGGACTCACAACATAAGTTTTGTCTTCAACTGTGATTCGCTTACATAGCCTCACCTCCTGAGGTATTCAACAACCTCACAGCCTTCTTCAAGTTATTGACTTCAGTTCTTGTGCCGCAGCACGTCTTTGTCTGAACCCACAGAATTCAGAAATGCACCTTCTATGCATGGCTATCAGAACCCACCGCATTCTGTCACACCCTCCTGGTGTGAAGCCTCAAATACCTCTCAAGATTGAAGCCAAAAAAACTTCTTCAAATGCATAATCATAACACACATTCACAGCATATAAAGAACACTCACAGACATTCATTTAACACATAGTCATGCAGGAAAAACTGCTACTTGTATTAAAATGGAAAATGCCTGTATTTACAAGGTGTTCCTGAGCATGGCCTATAACAAGGTCTCGGCTCCTTCTCTTATGCTCTCTACTCACAGACTCTCCTCTATGCTAACTCTCTCTTACCAAAAATGAGCTCTCTCAATCTTTTACCTTGAGCAAGATCTTAGAGCTCTTCCCTCCTACCTACCTACCCTATTCAATGGAATTGATTGGGTTGTCTAGTCCGCTATCCAAAACTAGATCTCAACCTTACAAAATATTAAAGCCTATCTTATCTACAGCCTGCACAAAAGCACGGCTTCCCATCTCAATAGCTTAAAGATTAAATTACATTCAATTCAAATTTTAAATGAGGTTGCGCCTCTCTTGAATGCTCGATTTGAAATCTGCTGACAAGTTAGCTGGCTAGTTGGCTAACGTGAGATGATGATCCTGCATCATAATCCTCAGCTGCAAAATCCATGAGCTCCTACTCATGAGCTTCCCCTCTCAGCTTATGGAAATCCTCCTGGATCCCAAATCATCCTCTAGAGTTGTCTCCTTGCTCCATCTCCCTGCTGCTATTGCTACTTCTGTGTTGTTGTTGCTGCTATTACTGTTGCTACTTCCTTTCTTCTGCTTAGCCTCTTCTTGCTGGAAGTATCTACTGATCTGATCATTAGCTCTCAGATCTCCTCAATCACTTTGTCCAGTTGCTCCACTGGTTGGCTCTGCTCATGCAGTCTCCTCAGCTGCAAAAAAAAAATTCAAATGGGTAGATCACTGTGATCTCCCATGCCTTCTTCATCTTCTTCTCTCGTGGCACTAAGTGTCCACTCTTCTACAGAATTCAGCTCTGCAGTCTCCTTTTGACTGACCTATTGTTCAGTCACCTTCCCTGACATCTCAACTCCTGCCAGTTCTCCTGTTGGCTCTGGATTCTTCACCCAATCCTCCAGCATTTTCAACTCCATCTCCCATGGAGTGATAAATCTATCTTCCTAGTCTTCGGCTTCTTCTACTGCCAGCTTCAGTGCTGCAACTTCCCTCTTTTCAGCTTCCTGGCTGAAATCATTGAGCCATTCCTCAGAATGCTCATTCTACTCTCATGCTTGGGCAGCCTCAGATATCTGCTCCAACTCCTCTTTGATAGTCTCGATGGGTTGTCCTGCTTCTGTTGTTGTTGTTTCATCCGCAATACAAATTTATGCCTCCTCTTGGGCAAGTGGCAGGAATAATTGAATTTCCCCAATCATCCGAACACTATCCTGCTCTTCCTCTTGGATGGTGAAATTTTTTAACTTGTCATCATCTTCATTCACATGGCTTGGAAAACCATATGAATATTCCTCCTCTGTCAGTTGCACATGCTGATCCAAATCCATCTTTGATATTATGAGACCCTCAAATAGTCCCATCTACTAATCCCTGCCCACCTGGCAGTATGGGATTTCCCTGCTACCCTCCTAACAGTCTATGGAATCAACTGATCCCATCTTTGTTTCCTTGCCCACCTAGAAATCTGGAAACTTTATGCTGCCCTCCTGGCAATCTATGAGATCCCGCAGCGATCTCGATTCATTGCCCACCTGGCAATCTGAAATTCCCCTGTTGTCTTCATGAAAGTCTATGAGATCCCGTAGTGATCTTAGCTCTTTGCCCACCTGGCAATTGGAAATTTCTTCTCTGCCCTCCTAGCAGTCCTTGAGATCTTTAGCCGATCCCACTTCATCCTCCTCACTGAGAATTCTCCCAGTCTCTAGTTCACATATCTGAATTTCATTTTCTTCTCGGCCATTGAGGCTTTCTACATACCTCAGCCATCTTTTCAATTGTCTACATTGTCTCATGACCATCAGTTCTTTGACTGGCCATTTCACCTTTGGCTTCCTTATGGGCCATTCATGCATCCATCTTGACCTATTATCTTTCCACATCTCAATTGCAATTTCATCCAGTCTCACGTTCATCTCAATGAGTTCTTCATCCCATTTTGCATCGCTCATTAGCTCTAGGTCCTTTCTTCTAGCAAATCTACGGCCTTTAGTAGCCATGTTGTTGTCTATTTGTCTGCCCTCCTGGAAAATATGTTGTTGTCACTCTTGTAAACCTGAGTGCTTCATCTTCTCCTATAGTCTTCCTGACTGTCTATGGACTATTGCCTACCTACAAACAAATCCTTACAGAGTTTCAGTACTCTGTCTTCTTTCTACTCCTTGCTTCACCTAAAATTTACAAATGAAATCCCAGCTCTATCTTCCTTTGTATTCTCCTTCTATCTGCAATGTACAGAAAGAATCTGAGCTCTGATACCATATTGATGCAGACCTCCCAGCCCTCGGACCGTGATCCGCTCACAGGATCATTCTTTAACTTTCTCTGAACCAAAGAGGCTCCTTCGGATTCCTTCTAGAATCTCCAAGATCGATCCACAGGTCTGTTTCTTCTCCTGTCACGTCCTCTGTACCTGCTTGTGACTTTCCCGGATATGAATTTCAGGTTTTCGGGACTTCTTGTTTCCCAAAATGGCTTGTAATAGCATTAGCCCCCTCAGGTCTATCTCCTGATCCACATGACCTTCTCTTATATGACCACACCCCTATTTAGTTTGGGACTTGTCTCAACTCGCCTCTCACGAGTTCGCGAGTTGAAGCTCTCGATTCTTCCTCCTCTATCCCACAATACCCGAATCCACGATAAGGGTATAGCTCCCTTACTGTCAGCACCTTTCACACACAACCACCGGCTAGGCTTCCCATTAGCACCTCTCGCCTTTCGCCATTTCGCATGTCAAGAGATTGGACTTTCATCCTTTTATCTTACAAACCCCTGATTTTACGAGATCCTCGATCTCTGCCACCTGTCCTCCTCAGATGGACGGTCCTCATCGTTTCAAGGTTTTTTCTATGGAGATTCCCAATCTCCTGTCCTCGAGACTCTTGATATCCCAATTTTTGAAGTCCTGATATCCCGATGCCTTCGGGATTTTCACCTCTGCAAGTCTCAGTGCTCGGATCTCCGAAATGGATGATCACGTGACACGCATCCTTCTGCAGACGGACGGCTCAAATAAAATCTCATCTTTTTGGGGTTTCTGATGTCGAGTGACCAAACTCACGTCCCCGAGATCCCTGATATACCGAGTGCCGATATCCTGATGTGCCAATGCCTTTCGGGACTTTCGCTTCTGTTCTACTGTATGAGGGCTTAACTCCCTTGAAACTCCTGACAGATCTAACGGCTGTCGGTTTCTTCGCTCAAGATCTGACGGCTCAGATCATTTCTCCTATGTGCTTCTCCTGCGCTACCTTCTGGATGTGAAATCTTCAACGGTCCAGATCTTCTCGGTTGATCCAATGGCCAATGTTGTCCCTTCCGAGCTTTGGCATTTTTCTTCCTAGCCTTGGAAGAATTTCAAGTTTTCAAAGGCCTCGACCTTTGCTCTATTTTCCTCTGCGAGCTCTTACAGCTGCTATGCACAAAATCACTCACCTGCGCATATAAGATGTGTTTCTTCTCCTGAGCTTTTATCCTTTGAATCCCCAAGGGATTCTTCCACTCCTGCGTCTCTGCAGAGTATCCACATGCACACAAAGGTGCTATCCGCCCTGATATTTCCTGTAGCTTCGACCTCCAAGGAAAACTTGTCCAATTTTCTTTCTCCCTCAGATGGAGAATTTAGATGCCCTCCTGGCTCTCCATCTACTCAAGAAACCTATTGTTGAGTACTTCCGGGTATTTAGTAACAAAGTGTATATGCTCAATGCCCACTTGGCAGAATCCCTTGCAAAACTTCTCAGAGATTCTGTCTTCTTCTGAGATCAATAGAGTTCCTTTTGTGCACTCCTTTGCACCCGCTCGATGCCCACCTGGCAGAGCTCTACCGAACTCCCAACATAAGTTATGTCTGCAACTGTGATTCACTTACATAGCCTCGCCTCTTGAGGTATTCAGCAACCTCATGGCCTTCTTCGAGTTATTGACTTCATTTCTTGTGCTGCAGCACGTATCTGTCTGAACTCGCAGAATTCAGAAATGCACCTTATGTTCATGGCTATCAAAACCCACCACGTTCTGTCACACCCTCCTAGTGTGAAGCCTCAAAGACCTCTCAATATTGAAGCCAAAACAACTCTTGCAAATGCATAAGCATAACACACATTCACAGCATATAAATAACACTCACAGGCATTCATTTAACACATAGTCATGCAGGAAAAAATGCTACTTGTATTAAAATGGAAAATGTATGTATTTACAAGGTGTTCCTGAGCATGGCCTATAACAAGGTCTTGGCTCCTTCTCTTCTACTCTCTACTCACTGACTCTCCTCTATGCTAACTCTCTCTTACCAAAAATGAGCTCTCTCAATCTTTTACCTTGAGGGGGCTCTTAGAGCTCTTCCCTCCTACCTACCTACCCTATTCAATGGCATTGAATGGGCTGTCTAGTCCACTATCCAGAACTATATTGTAGCCTTACAAAATATTAAAGCATATCTTATCTACAGCCTACACAAAGGCACAGCTTCCCAGCTCAACAGCTTAAACATTAAATTACATTCAATTCGAATTTTAAATGAGGTTGTGCCTCTCTTGAATGCTCGATTTGAAATCTGCTGACGAGCTGGCTGGTTGGCTAGCTGACGTGAGATGATGCTCCTTCATCAAATTTGGAGACACACATTTTCTCAACGCCCTCCACATTTCATGGAGCCACCATTGGAAATCATGATTTGGAAATTATTGACTGCATGGGTGTAGCAATTAGTTTCTTGGGAAATGTAGTGATGAATAAAATTATGGGTGCTTCCACTATCAACCAGAATGATGACCTTCCTATGCTTGATGTAACCAATTAGCTTGAGGGTTTAGGGAGCAAAGAAGCCAGTGAGAGCATTTAGGGAAATGACCAGTTCTACTTCGGGAGGGTTTGAGGGAGGGGTTATGTCAGTGGTTTCAGGTGACTTGGACACAAGGGGAGTTTCAACATCCTCTTCTGAAGTATCTTTCGATATGGCCATAAAAATATTTTGTTCCTTACACTTGTGGCCTGGGAAATATTTGTCATCACAATTATAACAAAGGCCTTTAAGTTGGCGTTCATCCATTTTAGCCCTATTCAATTTTTGGATCTTTAGTGGAGTGGAGGGAGTAGTGGTATTTATTGGTTTAGTGCGAGGGATAAAGGAGGGTTTTCGGTTTTGTGAAGATACAACCTATTGTGCTTCTTTATCACTTTTAGTAGCTTCCACCCAACTTTGAGGCCGAGCCATGAGGACATGGGCCCGAATCTCATCCTTGAGGCCACTGATAAAACACTTGGAAAAAGGCATCAGACATGCCCTCTATCTGAAAAGCTAGGCGCTCAAAAGCAGCTATAAAGTATTCCACTATTCTTTATTGTTTAAACTTTGTCAAATGGCCCAAATGGTTGGTGTCAGTGTCAAAGCATTCATAAATCTCTGCCACAAAGTGTGTCCAAGAAATATACCCTTGACGAGAATTTTTTCTCCATTGCCACCATTGCCAACGTTCTTGATCTAGATGGAGAACACCATACCGGAGTTGGCCAATTCATATGTAATGTCGTATAAAGAGAAATAATGTTCCATTTCGGTTACCCAACTAGTGGGATCAAAGCCATAAAATTTGGTCACATCCACTCGCGGAAGGCGTAGGTCACGTTGAAAGTGATGGTGCTGAAAGTTATGGGAATGAGAGGAATTTCCAGCTTCAGTGTGTGGAGGTGGGTCAAATAAAGGGTTGTCTGTAGGGATATGTAGCTTGGTGTGGATCATTGAAAAAATAGATTCAATCTGGGTGGTCAGGTCTTGTTTGATTCCCTCCATTGAGGACTGCATGGTTGTATTGATGGTGACAACATTGGCAGTGAGTTATTTCACTTCTTTTTGGGTCTCGGTGAAATTAGATTGAAAGGTATCGAAGCGAGCTTCCAAGTCTTGGCTACGTGTATGGGCCATGATGACGAGGGGATCAAAATGGGGGGGTCGGGTCAAAATTTTTCCAAAAAATGATATGTATGAATGTGATAAGGGCGAAGAGATGAATCTAATGGAATAGGTCTCAAATAATGGTGCAAAAATTTCCAGACTTTTTTTTTTTTAACACCTGCAGAGTTATACTCTGGTCTGAAGAATACTGCAATGATGAAATGGCCAAATTCTTAACCAGGAAGAAATGTGTAGTGATTTGGCAACCTGAACACAGTTGCGTGGCAATAGATCTTGTATGTTTTAATATATTTATGTTTTTGTCCCCCAAGGTTAGGTATTCAAGGGTTCTACAGACAAGCATTTGTCCTGTTCTATAGCTCTCTGATATACGTGTGGGGTCCAACAGTAGTACTCAGCCCAATATCTCAGGGCACTAACTAACGAGAATAGATCGTTCCCTTAGCCGTACTACCCGACTACCTAGGTACTAGAGAGTATCTTCCCGAGTGTTGTTCTCAGTGGAACTATAGCAGCCAGGTAACCAATTGGTTTATATAAAGAGGGCTTTAGGAAATCTAGGTCGATCCATACACAGGTGTTGTCTGATGCGCTACCACTCGAAGGGGTACCAACAAGGGTTCTAAGGGTGGCCAACAGATGTGCGCTTAAGTACCACTTGTATTTCCTGCGTGTATGAATCCCTCAACCACGGGTTTATGCACGTAATGACATATCTTTGTGGCTTAAAGACGTTGGAACACATCTCTACCCTGAAAAAAAATTAACCAACAATTTATGCCGAAGAAAGTGCTCTGATACCACTTGTAATATACCAGATATAAAAAGTATGCAGAACATAAATAAAATTCTAGAAATGGCAGAATAACAGCAATATAACCAAAACAATCACCACAATAACACGGAAATGATATAAGAATAACAACAGAAATAGCACTTTTATTCTGAGAGCAATGTTCACGGGCCTCTTCGAAGGGGCAACCTCCAGTCGAGCAGAGCTCTATTACAATAATATCCAAGCTAGGGTTCTCATACCCCCAACTCCTATTTATACTAAATATGTCTATCAAAAGAAGCATCTAGAGGAAGATCCTTCTAGAAGTGGAAGCTTCTATTAGGTCTTCTTACATTTGACTTATTCTATTTTATTGCAAGGCCTTATTAATATTGACCTTTAATACATCCGAATATATTGTTCTACCTATGTGCGGGTTAGGATCCTAACAAAAATTCTCTAGAAAATTAGTGGACCAAAATATCTTTAAAAATTATTTTTTCTTCATTAGATGCATATCATCAATATTTTCCTATTAATTTTATGGAGGTGTCATATAAAACGTTTAAAGTCAAATTTTCTCTAGAAAATTAGCTTACCAAAATTTTATGA
>JZKD02S0057184.1:353634-367480 GCA_000966675.3 Picea glauca | reverse complement strand
AATGATGAAAGATGAGAGGAGAGGCATGCATGTTCATATTTATAGGAATTCACGACATGGTTGCTTCTGCTAATTGTGCTTTGCTTGCAGGCCAAGGAAAAACTTTCTTTCTTGTTTGCCAAGTAACCTCGTGTGAAGAAACACGTGAAGAGTCACCTTACACTATTGAATCATGGATGTGGCCAACGTACGAAACAAATTTTGTTTGATAAATAGATGAGTCCAAATTTTTGTGTTAGAAATTTTTACAATTTTATAGGAAGTTATAGTTTTATGTGAATATAAGAATTTTGAGTATGGTATTTTAACAATAATAATTTAGTCTGTTTTACAATAATTTAAATAATTTTTTTTTTTTTAAATTAGTAAATTTGAAATTTTGAATACGAAATTTTATCTCTAATAATTTGGTTTGGTTTAGAATAATTTAAATAATTATTTTAATTAATTAATTTGAAATTTTAATAAAATTTAAATGGTTTTTTTTCATATAATTTTTACATAAAATTTAAAATTGTAATTTCAATACTTTGTTGCAATTGTCTCGAAGATATTTCGTGGTTTTGTTGGAATTTCGCTCTATGGTGGTCTAGTTTCTATTATTGTGCTTGTGTTATGGGATATAAATCCTTTGTTATACTGGTCTAGCTAACTAAACTAGTAGCGGTCAGAGGGGTTAGGGAATTTTTAGGGAGACTTTGGGGTCAGGCTCATTCTGCTTTAATAGTTTGGCTCTCTTGGTGTCCTTGTCGGTGGTTGGTTCCTAGGCACGAAGGTTAGACAATAGGTCTCTATGTTTTCCATTTCTTAGTGCCATTGGTTTTATTCAATGGTGAAGGTTGTTCTAGTTCCTTGTTCACGGTACATTGGGTCCTCACATCCCTAGTCTCAGGTCCTTTAATTGACAAGGCAAATTAATGTGATGCAGAGGCTCTTGAATCTAGTTGAAAGGGTTATAGGAGAAGGTGAAGGAATGTCTCTCGACCTACTCCTTGGGAGGCTACAACACCTTCTATGACTAGAGTTGAAAGGGTGGCCAAGAGGGCCAAGCAAACCTTCCAAACAATGTTCTTGACTAAGTTAAAAGAAGAGGTTGACAACTTGGAGGAAATTGTTCTAATGAAGTGGACACAAGTGGAAAAAGCATAGATTGAGCAAGATTTTGAGGGGTGGTTCTCTGACTCTAGTTTCTCACGGCACAAAGACACCAAGGCTTTCAGATATATTGAGCACCACTAGCTCACCAATGCCCTCATTGCCCAAGTGCTCCAGGAGCAGGGAGCTCAAAACAAGTCATTGTTGGATAGATTCATGTTATTTGAAGCCAAGTTTGAGGTTGTCTTTAGGTTGGTCTTTGGTATCAAAATATAGGTGGTAGATTAGTAGTCCAATGACAAGGATGGCACTTGGAATTCCCAGGAGACCTCCTCGAATCCAATTATCATTAATGAGGATGTTCAATAAGACATCAACAATGTTGTTCCTGATATTCAAGCACCCAAGCCTCCAAGCCCTTCAAGCAAGGATTAATAAATCTCTTTTTTGTCATTTTCTGTGATCATCCTAGGTCGTCACTATATGTAATCGTATTTTTTTTTTATGTTCTATCATTATTAGTTTTATTGTCCTTTTAGTTCATACGAGGTCTTGAATCTATGATCATCCTATTGTTATTTTAGTTCATACGAGGCATAGACATGAAAACTATTATATACTTTGAATGCTATTATGATGCTCTTTATAGCATGATTTCCTTTTTGGCAAGCCACGAAGAACCATCAATGTAAACTTTTTTTATACCATATTAATATAAATAAAACTGGTTAAAAAAATTGTAATTTCAACATAACAATAAATTATAAAAAAATAACACATCTATAAATTATCAAATTTTAATTAAAATAATCTAAATAAAATATTGTAATTAGTAAATAATTTTAAAATATAATTAATTTTATAAATATTATATTACAATCATAACTATTTTATAAATGGATTGTTTTTCCCATTTTCATTTTAATTTCTAAGGTATTAAGACCTCTTTATCAGTAGGACAGAATATTTAACTACTTACACTTTTAATTTTGTTATTTTATATTTTATAAATATTTTTTTAATTTATTTTAATTATATGAATATATATTTTATAAATATTTGTTTAATTTATTTTAATTAAAATAGTGAAAGTTATAACAAAAATTGATATAAAATATAATTGTTTTTTAATGGCTTGAGTGGACGTTAATTATCATCATTTTCAATATAATAAAATAAAAAATAATTGTATACAACAAAAATTTAAAATTTAGTTTGATCAAATATAATAATCAATCGTCTCAAGATCACAGATAGTGCTGTTAAGGCGCTCTGTGATGTTAAAGTCACTGGTTCGAAACCCGTGGGGACAAAAAATCCAGCCATGTTAAGGGTTGGTGTGGCTCAGGCTGGGTGCGATCCCCAGGTGATTTTGACGGCTTAGATGCTCCTGAGTCGCGGTTTCTTAGCCACATGTTAGTCCCACATGTCACGAACAAACTAACAAACAAAAAAAAATATAATCACCAATCATTAAACTATAATTCAACCTAAAAAAAATTATTTATATTACCATGTATAAATATTAAAATAAATTAATTCATTATATTAACATATATAGAGAACAACCTGAGTGGGCCTAATGGTTAAGAACATGTGTTTCCTCCTAAGAAGTCACAAGTTCAAATCCAGAGGGGGTAGAGTATGTATGCCTCCGTAGACTTTACTTGCCTAAATCTCATAATGTTTTTCATGTATATGTTCTACGTCATTATATTGTTGATGAATCTCACAAACTAAATTGGAAGGAATTGCAGGTCTTGGACGTGGGAACCATCATGGTCGAACCATTACGCATATTGGACCATAGGGTTTGATAACTCAGGAATCGTTTGGTAGACCAAGTTAAGGTTCAATGGGACACTTATAGCCCAGGATATGGTACTTGGGAGGATGCAGAGACATTACAATGAGATCATCCCTCACTTTTTTGACCACCTCAAGACTATGTTCCTGAAGGTTGGGTGTATGTAATGCTAAAGTTTTACTTAGACACTAGAATTGCTTATGGCCTAATTGTATCTTATTTGCTTATTAACCGTGAAACTATTAGTGATACACTTAAAATTTTAGACATATGGACTTATGTGAATGTCAATACTATGAATGTTTATCGTTATTTGAATTATGATGGATATTATGCAACCTAATTCTAGCTTGAAAATTTTGAAATTTAAATTTGTTGGTACACGGATACCGAGTTAATGATATCATTAAATGCATTTTCATGATAATAATGTATGGATATGTATGAGTTTGTGTTATAAACTAATCTGCAAATTAATGGGCTATTAAATAGCCAAAGGATGATGATAATAAATGGTTAATGTCATGAACATCGACCAAAGGAACAATATGGTATGAATCTTTGTATATGAAAATATGTTGGTTCAAAGGAATTGCTATGATATCTGGAAAAGTGCAGGTTTTCAGGTAGTGAGACTGCCTGAAACTGAATAAATACGATGAAGAAATCCCAACAACAGAGTTCCATTGTATGGTCCATCATAGGGTGTTGACCCTAGTTCTATTAAGAGGGGTGGAGCCATTTCCCACCGTGTATCCTCTAAAACCTGGAGTCATGGGAGGATTGTGTTAGATCATGCTGCCCTGGGCGTGTGATGATGATTGCAAGTTGCCTTCTAGGGAAGCTTGGTCAAGGCAGTTGATACTTCCAATTATGAGTTCTATCTGTAGTTAGGTCAATATAGTTGATGCTCCAAGATAGTCTGATAGAGGAAGGATAGGAATATAAGATGGAAGTAGGTTAGGGACGCAGAATAATTAGAAGTAGTTGAGAGTGTGTGGGGTTTCTAATCTTATAGAATAAGTGTCTTATTTTCTTTTGTTAAAAAAAATGCTTAATTGAGTTTCAATTATCTAGTTAAATGTTGTTTTGTACTAAATTATTATAATTAAAGGATTATGCTAATATTGTAAACGGTTGATTTATTCTTATGGAGATTAATTGTATTAGATATGTTAATTATTGGCATTAGTACACGCGTGAGTTTTGTATGTGCTAGCTACACATACATGCCTTGCACATGTACACTAGTATGTATGAGTGTTTTAAATTAATGATGTTGTTTATTTGATCTGGATGTATGAATCGTGTATTATTACCCTTGTATTGAAAATTACTATATCTTCGGGATGAGGTTTCTTGAAGGGTTAGTGTATGTAACAACTTGATGGCACAGGGGCAGACCCAGGGTTCAACACTTCAACAATGCACCAACAAAACCCTAACTACCGGCCCTTTCGACAACACCTGCGAAGCAGATGAAGTCTCACCCGAGATAGAGGCAGGGGGGGTTGTAGGACTCATGTGTCTACAACCTAGCTGGGACATAGATCTGTGATTACAACACTTAACAGAGCACTTAGCCAATAATATGCATTAGTTCATGAGTCTCATTCACATCGAAGATTAAACCCTATTTACAGATCAACGCAATAAAAATCAAGATCAATCCCTTAAAACCACTTAGCACATAGCATTAAATCAGATCTGACATTCATCATACATAAAGCACTAAGCACCAACATTAGATGCATCCATTATATGTTATAACAACAACACTAAGCAAATAAGCACATAAACAACATCAACAACATCACACAAAGCACTTCAGAACACAGGATATACGTGGTTCGCTCCAGTGTGGGGATACGTCCACCAACTTCTTCTTCTCTTATTTATTAATATTCAATCTTTCTACATTATTTGGCTACTGTGCACAAAGCCACAAAGCGCAACTCTGCGGAGGACATGAGATCTGTGCGTAGCCTGCCAGATCCTCCTTCCCAAAATCAGGTCAAGGCACAAAGACAACTCCTTATTAGCACAAAGCCTTATACAGTCTGTGCACAAAGCCTCTTACAATCACTTGCACTTAGCTCTACAAGTATTAGCATACTCTTTTCACAAAGCCAACTAGTCATGCACTAAGCCAACCAACAACTAGTAGTCTCCTCTTACATCACCTAGATACCTATTTATACATTTACAAAAATCCCTAAACATGGGTAAAACCCATGGGCTAACATCCCTTAACCCATTACATAAACCCTAAAAGCCCCAAAATCCTACAAAACAAGTGAGATCCCGCGATCGCAGCTCCGCCTAGGTGCTCCATCTTCGACCAGCTTGTCGAAGTCCCAAAAACATGACCAATGTTTCCTCAAAACTTGGTCGAGGGCCAACAATCCCCCAACACTCACTTGTGACTCATCCCGAGTCACTTAGATCTAGGCAACACTGCTTTGAAGGCCTTGAAATTAGCTCAAGCTACCTCAACTTGTTGCTTCGCCAGAGCTTCCTGCTCGACAAACTCTTGAATTACTTGCTCGGTGACAGGCCCTTCCAGGCGTTGTTCCATTGTTGCGACCACTTGTTCCAGCTATGAGCCTTGTCCTTCGATCTCTTCAAAAAGTGTGCAGGCTTCGTCCTGCATCGGCTCGAGTCTCTGTGTAACCTCCATAACTCTTCTCTGGATGGCAGTAACCTGTTGTTGAACTACGCGTTGTTCCTGTGATATTTTCATCTTCTCGATTGCAGTAAGAAGCTTCATTTGTGCTTGCATGGTGGACGCCTGCTACTTCGCCTCTTGGAGTTGTGCTTCTAATTTCCTCAGCTTCGGATCTTCTGCAAGGCACTCATAGGTTTTCTCACTTCGATCACTCAGTTGCTTACACTCTGAGGCCAGTGCCCTAATTCTTTCTAATGCATTCATGGTAGCTTCTTCCCTCTGATCGCGCACTTCTTGTGGAGTGCTAGGTACTGCTTGGAGTTCTTACTCTATGATCTGTGCTTGAAGCTTATGAATGGATTTGACAAGCTTCCCCACTTGCATCTCAGTTGAATTTGGTTCCTCCCGTTTCAATCCCGACATAGAGAGAAGTGCTCTAATCATTGCCTCTTTGAGCATAGTCTTCTCTACAATTATTTGGTCTTTTTCTTTCTGCATCTTCTCTTTGTCTTCCTTGAACATTGCCCTAATTTCATATTTCTCCTGCTGCACAATTCGAAGATGCTCTAAGACCTCCTCCTTTTCTTTCTTCACGGCTTCTGCATCCTGTTCCTTTTCTTCTTGGACTCGACGAAGTCGAGTCTCTATTGCATCGTCTAATCTTCGTAACTGGGTGGGCTCATCCCCCAATTCTACATTTTCCATTAAAGAAGGCGCAGTTGGTACTGCGTGGCTTGAATGGATAGATTGTTGTATGTCCTTGAGCTCCTTCTCTATTTTGTCATATAGTGTTTCTTGTTTCGCTTCATGTCTCTGCAAGATATCTTCTAAAGCATCCTCCATGGCTACAATGATGAGATATACATCGTCCACTATGAGCACATTCTTCGATTCAGGCTTATTGGTGCGGGCATTCTTTCTTGTCGAAGGTTTCTCCGAGGAAACCTTCCTCTGCGATGTTTTTGTTGTGGTGAGGGGATCCTTCGACGGTGTAGCTTTGCCTTTGTCTTGATTTTCTCCTTATTCCCCTCCTTCCTCTTGGTTCAATTCATCTCCTCCTCCTCCTGTAGGTGAATCAAGCCTACTCTCCTCTAAGGCACAACCCTCCTCATCAGTTTCTATGTTATGCACTTCCTCCTTTTTCTTCTTTTTCTTTTGTCCATCATATTCGACTCGGGTGACCAATGGACTTCCTATGATGTCAAGGTTGGAGAGTTCCACATCTTCCACTGGTACAGGGAACTCTTCTGACCATTCTTTAGTGATCTCTTCCATGTCTCCATCGGTCAGCTTATAATAAGACTACACCTCCTCCTTACTTTCATCCCTATGCGTGGTGATGTAGATGAAGTGTCGCTCTGCGCGGAACTTCGCGAATGATCTGTACTGATGGAGTGTATTCGGTGTCATCCATGGAAATGATTCAATGGCGTGCTTTAGTTGTAGGTAGTAAGCATGGAAGACAACATTCGACTGCCATTGTTTCGCCATGTCATTTATGTACCACAAGGTGGAGAACCTTGCAGCCAATGGCTTCGATGGCTCAACTTTTGGGAATGTTGCTCCTTCCAGCATTTCCAGGTGACAAATGCGATCAGTACCAATAGCTAACTGAAATGGAATTCATACCCTTGATCTTGCACTTCGCGACAGTCCTTTTCCATCTCGTTGATGAGGTAACTTGCCCAATTCATTTTCATTCCTTCTATGCACTTCCCTGCGAGGTCCACTACGAATCCTGTGAATTGTGTCAGTCGGTTATTTATGACAAGCTTTCCAACGATCAGTTGGCAAGAAAGGCGCATTGCGCCATCCTGGATAGAGGCTACCTTGTAGCCTCACTTTCCCTTCTCTACATCACCATAGTCTTCCTTGATGCATTGTGCCAGGGAGCAGTCTAAAGTCTTCCCTGGGTAGAATTGCTGAGGGTCTGGTCCCTGTATGCTCAATCTAGTGATCAGGTGGATAAGCGTCAGATCCACAGTGATGCGCCTATCTAACCAAAGATAACCTCCATGACAACACAACAGGAGGAGTTTAACGCAAGCATTAACCTCCTGATGTCGGCCGAAGTGAGGGATCTTCATCACGTTCAAAATCGTTGATCGTGCGAGCTCTTTAATCCACGGATGGGGAAATATTTGAGGCTTCTTTCTAGTCGTCTTCATTAGGTACCTGTGTGATGCGAGCATCGCGTAGTTCTTCCGATGTCCGAGGTTGAAGTCATTGATCTTGAGAGCTAGGATCAGTCCCAACTGTGGTCCAACTACGCGTATCCCCTTCGGGAGTTATGTAGTGATCAACTTGTACTCAAAGTCATGTGGGACACTGCCATGGATAACTACACCAGCCAAAGGCGGTATGTAATCTTGCAAGACCGACGGGATCTGCTTCGCGTTAGCCAGATCATCGTGGTGCTTGCTTCTTTTCTTAGTCACAGTTCGGCTAGATCGACGTCCAGTCGAGGGGGATTCTTGCAATGCACTAGTCGACGATGCTTGTATTCCTACAGACATGAATTTCTCAGCCATGAGATCTATAAGAATCTCCTCCATAGACTTTTCTAACGCACTATGTTCGCTCAACATTCACACTTGTAATCAAGAGGATGGGGATCGGGTAGGCGAACATGCAGACAAGGTAATCAAACAAATGACAAGGTCTGGACAACACAACGTGGTATGAAATTGGTTCTTTTTTAGCTCGAATAATCACAAGTGGAAAAATTTGGTCCCAGCGTAGCATCCGACGGGTTAAATAAGAAACCTTGTAACGGATTCCTCCAATGGGTCAGAATGCCTCAATCAATAAGGATCAGTCCGTTGTGGCACGGTCCCAACGGTCCAACAATATTATTTCCGGCAATAACTGCATTTCTAACCGTTTTGGAGCATCATTCTAATAATCGGTATGCCTCCAATGGTCATATAGCTTCGTCATGGCGAAGTCCCATTCTGCGCGGTTCTGCTATTCCGGCAAGGTTCAAGTTCTACAAGCCTGCCTTTTGCGAAGTCTTCTCTGGAACTTCCTGTAGTTTTTCTAACTTTTCTATTTTCTTACCGAGCTTTCTTTCCTTCTTTCATGTGATCTTAGTCTTTGGGTTCCTCTTTCCATTCTTATTATTATCTTCTCTTAGCGTAGTAACTTTGCAATGTTGAGGGTCTTTCAAAGGGTTCAAAGGTAATACCTCTTCTCTTATTATTTTCGGGGTGGTTGCACTTCTTTCCTGCATGGATAGGTTCTTTAAGCCGTCTTGTGTTCTTTCAAATTCGACAGCTAATTCCTTAGCCCTTTGTTGCTTCGACTTATCCTCTTGTTCTTGTATTAGTCGCTCTATTTTTCTAGCTATGAAGTCCCTTAATTCTTGTTTTTTTTGTTCTATAGCTTCCTCCTCTACTTTCCTTCGGATCTGATCTTTCTCAATCCAGGTCTTTCCTAACAAAAGTGGAAAAGGAGCGTTGTTCTCAAAAAAATTAATGAATTCAAATTCTTCTTCGGTCGATGTTTCATGAGCAATCATAGGTACATTAGTAACTCTTCCACATAGGGTTGTCATATTTCCTTTCAACATGCCTATCCTTCCCAATGAAGGTACCATAGCAGGCTTTCCCAAAATTTCCCAAGTGCTTTATGGCATGATATTCACTTGTGTGTCCTCATCCAAGACACAGTCTATGTTGAAGTCTCTTATTCTTGTTTCTATGTGTTGCTTCTCTTTTAAGATCTCTGGTAAACTGATGTCTCTGTGATCATTCAATGTTTCTTTCAGTTGTAATAACATAGTCTCTAATTCTTTATGGTTTTCTAACAAATCCTTAGTCCCTTGGCCTTCTTAATAGTTTTCTTGTCTCATGTTCATCTTTTCAACTTTAGCAATCATCCTTGGGCAATCCTCAACCTCATGACGAATAACTTTACAACAAAGACAAATAAGACCTACACCAAGGCATTCCTTAGCAAGATGTCCCGGTCTTCTGCAATTATAACGCAATGTCAATCCTCTCTTTCTTTTAAATGATCCCCAACCTTTCTTGTACTGTGCACCGGGATCACCGTGTTGGACCTGCAATCTCCAAAAGTTCTTTCTAGGTTCTTGCATCCACTTGTTAGTCCAAAAATTCTTTCTATGCATACTAATAACATATCTTTCACTATATCTACCAAATTTATTCAGATCAAATCTTTCTTCTAGGTGTGCCCTAGTTTTCAAACTAGGACAAAATCTATCAAACATACCTACATTCATACTTTCGAAGCAAAAAATTCCACTTATCTTACCTTTACCAGAGCACAAAGCTTTAAGATCTACCTCTTTTCTTCAGATCAGGTTCCTTTCTTAGCACAAAGATTTGCAAGATGATTAAAATACTGCGCACTGCAACAAAAAATATACACACAGAGCTTCCTCTTTTCTTCAGTTCCCAACAATTACAAGTTCAGGTCCCGAAAACAGAACCATTTGTTGGCACAGGGGTAGAACTAGGGTTCAACGCTTTAACAACGCACCAACAAAACCCTAACTACCGGCCCTTTCGGAAACACCCACGAAGGATATGAAGTCTCACCCTAGGTAGATGCAGAGGGGGTTGCAGGACTCATGTGTCTACAACCTAGCTAGGACACATATTTGTGAGTACAACACTTAACATAGCACTTAGCCAATAATATGCATTAGTTCACGAGTCTCGTTCACATCACAGATTAAAATCTAGTTACAGATCAACGCAGTAAAAATCAAGATCAAGCCCTTAAAACCTCTTAGCACATAGCATTAAATCAGATCTGACATTCATCATACATAAAGCACTAAGCAACAACATTAGATGCATCCATTATATGTTATAACAATAACACTAAGCAAATAAGCACATCAACAAAATCACACAAAGCACTTCAGAACACAACATATACGTGGTTCACCCTAGTGTGGGGCTACGCCCACCAACTTCTTATTCTCTTCTTTATTAATCTTCAATCTTTCTACATTCTTCGACTCTTGTGCACAAAGCCACAAAGCACAACTCTGCGTAGGACAAGAGATCTGCGTGCAGCCTGCCAGATCCTCCTTCCCAAATCAGGTCAAGGCACAGATCCAACTCCTTATTAGCACAAAGCCTTATACAGTCTATGCACAAATCCTGTTACAATCACTTGAACGTATCTCTGCAAGTCTTAACATACTCTTTGCACGAAGCCAACTAGTCATGCACTAAGCCAACCAACAACTAGTAGTCTCCTCTTACATCGCCTAGATACCTATTTATACATTTACAAAAAGGCCTAAACATGGGTAAAACCCATGGGCCGACATCCCTTAACCCATTACATAAACCCTAAAATCCCAAAAATCCCGCAAAACAAGTGAGATTTCGCGATCTCAGCTCCGCCCGGGAGCTCCATCTTCAACTAGTCTGTCGAAGTCCCAAAACCATGACCAATGTTTCCTCAAAACTTGGTCGAGGGCCAACACAACCAAATTAGATTAATTAATGATCATAGTTAATTAAGGTAAATTAAATCATTAATGTACTGAAAGTAAATTTATTTAATCATCAATCTATCTAAGTAAATTAATTATTGAAATAATTACTTATTATTTGAACTAAGTAATGTAACAAACATAAAAGGGAAGGGGATTATTTTATTGTATTAAAGGTAGGTAAATAATTAATTAAAAAGATAAGGCAGATGGGAAACTAATGGGGGGAAGGATTCAAGAGAGGAGGATAAGGAACAGGGGGTTGGACTGGGAGAAGGGTCAAAGGATTTTATTGGGAGAGAATTTTTGGAGGGGGAGGAGAAACCAGGAAGAGCAGAAAGGATGCAAAATTTCTTTGTGGGTTTTTACTAGTGGACTGGAGTTGCTAGGATTTTGGGCTCGGGGACTAGGAAATATGTTTTCCTAGAGCTAGGGAGCCAGAGAGGCTTTGCTCCTAATTGGCTGGGAGGATTCAATTCCAGTTCAGTTCTCAAGACAAGTTATGACCAGGAAGAAAGAAAGGGGCAAACTGAAAAGGGAAAACTTCTCTTGAACAAGTATTTCACTGATTTTACTTATTGTTGTTTTTATGTAAATAAAAGTTAAAAATGCATACCTATAACCTGAGATTTAATTGTTTATATATTAGAACAGGACCAGAAATGTGATATTAGATTTACTTGATGAATATACAAGCATAATTTAGAGAACAAATTATTGTTAAAACTCTGAACCCTGATATAAGGGAGGAGACTCATATTTAATTTACCTTAATTAATTATGATCATTAATTAATCTAATTTGGTTGTTACAATTCTCTCCATTGGCGTTTCATTTCCCATAGAAACATCTCTACCATATGTCTCTATGTCTCTTTGTAGGCATATCAACTTTGGTCGATTTCATGTGCTCATTAGTGGTAAAATATTTAAGACATTCCTCTCTTTCCTTTGTGTGGCTCTCTCTTTGCATGAAACCCTTAGTCGGGTATTCTTGTATCTTTCTTCTGGTGAACTTCTGGTGAACCCATTCCCCGTGCCCATTTATTTTCATTATCCTTTCATTATCTTCCTATGATGACAAAGTTGGTGGTCTTTTTGATGGGACAGACTTGTGCGAGCGGAATGTCGGTGTTCAAGTTGCTCATCGAGGTTGTAGAGAACTTGGACTAGGGTTTATAAGAAGGGGAACTCATTCAATGCAGCCTCCTAGGCACGGTGACTGGTTCACGGCCGTAATAGCTACACGATCAACTATGCATCTCTTCTTGCATAACCACTTATACATACCTCTTTCTTCCTACAACTAGATTTCATGCACACCTATCAAAATGATTCCTTGGTAGAATAAACATTTCCATCTTCTAATTCTTCTTCATCAATGTGTGTTATCAAGGTATGTAGAGCCAAATTGAATTTTGTTGACACTTATCATGTTCAGTCGGCTGCAAAGTCGATGAAGTCTTCTAATGCTTCAAAAATGAAAGTCGTGATATCTTTATTGTGATTGCTAGAGGAGTTATAGCTTCTGATGATTCACATTATCATGTCATGCCAAACAATATCTTGGGGTATGAGATGAATAATTATAAAACAATGGCCATCAATTTCATGGAAGGATATCTTGAAGGTGATGTGTTTAATATCGAATTTGAGTCAAAGGTCGACTATCTGATATGTGATGATTAGAGCGAAGATAAATTCTTTCGATAATATTATTCTCCCTTTGATATAAAACCAACAGATAATGGTGGGTTATTCAATATGAATATTACAAGTAGAGAATTCCACAATGTCTTTGAAGTTGACTTCCACCATTAAGAAGACATTGATAGGAATTATTATGAAGGCATGCAATGTTATGGCTTTGAATACAAAAAGATCACTAAACCCAGAAGCCTAGACGTTGCCTATAATGTGAAAGGTGGACATGATCATATCAATATGAAATATGATGATAATTATGGAGAAAGACCAAGGTTTAGCAAAGTTGATGAAGGCATAATCCATCATTCTAGTAACTCGAACCTACTACTTAAGAATCGTGTTCTTAGGTACCAGTATATGCAAGAGAGGAAGTCATCAAAGGAATGAATGATCGATTATGACAATGGAGAAGTTGCAAATTTCATAGGTAGGGATGGAAAAAATAACCACGATGAGAGATTTAATCTTCACTGTGACCATTGTGGAAAGAATGGGTCACATGAAGCAAAGAATTGTATAATCCCATAGAAGAAGATTAAAGACAAACAAAATCAGAAAGAAGAAAAAGGTAAAACATCATATTCGACGAAAGGTGAAGCACTTGAATCTGCTCATTATATTGTTTCCCATTGCAATATAGGAGTAACTGAAGATTTGCTTAACATTTCATTTTCTTCTTGGAGAAATGCATGTCTTCTTGAAACAGTTGCAACCTGCCACATGACCTTCTAGAGAGAATTATTCAAATATTTCAATGATAATGTAGATGGTATAGTTTATTTTGTAGATAAATCAAGTCTCAAACCTTTAGTATTTGGCACCATATGCTTAAATTGGATGGACTCCCATATTATCTTTTGCATGATGTGCTTTATCTTCTTGAGTTTTGAATAAATTTGTTGTTTCTTGTGCACATCCAATAGCAAGACCATTGTGTTCATATCTTCAGTGGCAAAGTCGAAATAAGGAAGGTTTTTGACAACATGGTTGTCATGACTAGAGTGGAAGATGGAAGACTATTTAAGTTGAAAAGTACATATGTGCATGCACATAATTGTTGAAATAATGTAACTGCAAAGAGTATTCTTATT
>JZKD02S0057184.1:325918-345803 GCA_000966675.3 Picea glauca | reverse complement strand
CTAATTTGTTTGTGTGAGTGGTCGTTTAAGGTGTTTGATCTTGTGCAAAAATATTCAATTTGTCGAACATGGTATTAAAGACCATATGAAGACCAGCTCTGGTTGTTAATTGAGATCCTAAACTTGTGTCATTGCATGCATCAAAATATTTATGAGTTATACTATTTCTATGTATTTCTACCTTGAATGAACTATTATATTGCTTCAAGAGAGACACTTGTAGTTGGAAACACTTTTTGTTTCACCCAAAAATGTTTCCATTTGCCCAAAATACGACATTATTTTGTCAAATTTGGAGATATAAAGTTTCATCGCATTTTTATATTGTGTTAATATTTCGTTTTTTCTATTTATATTCTCATTTTTCTCTTTTTGTTTTTGGTATTCTCTTTGTCATGTACTCTGTGCATTCTCTTGGTCATGTGCTCTTGCGATCTCAACAAACCAAAAACAAAGCGAAAAGTGTTTTATTTTTTGTGTATGCTCTTTACCCACTACTTTATATGATCTCAACCAATTAGAAATAGAGAGAAAAAGTTGCATTCTCTGGCTAGGCTAACCGAGATTTAACCCCAATATTTTTAAGTTTTAAATTCATTTTTTTTTTTCAATTTCAAATCTTTTGTGTGCAATTGTGTTGAAGTTTTTCCCAATAAAAAATAAGAGTTTTGGGGGAAAGAACACACTTAAAAGTAAAGAGTTAAAAATAAAATCCATGCTCCTCCTTCATAACATTTTCTATATATATGACCAACTATCACTAATCGATGACATCGATGACACTCAAGCTTCTCACATTGTCGCTCATCTAGTCTACGAGAAGTAAGAGTTTAGGTCTACGAGAGGTGCCTTTATGGATGGTAATATTTTAGGTTTGTGGGAGGTGTGTCTGCACGAGTAATTGGACTTCTTTTTGGGACGCCAATCTAAATTACATTCATCTCAAGTTGTAAGATAAGCTACAAGAACATTGTTTTTATGCATACATTTACAATGGCGTTGGCTAGTTATTCTACGAAATGGATTTTTCGTCGGAATCTGACGATATAAATTTACACGAAACACTATTTTTTTTCTTCAAAAACCATTTATGAATGCACAAATGGATTCAACATGCTGAAAAACTCTCAGGGAACTTGGATTATACATAAATAATCACTCAAATATACAAATCCAACAATTTCTAGCCGGATTTAAGACAAATATCCCAGGAAAAAATCATCATTACGACCATTTACAATAGTTGGTGATTTCAAATCTTGTAGATACGTGGGTCCTTTTTTAGGTTATTGAAGCTTGCTTGCAATGCACTCTTTAGAAATCCTTCAAAACCATTCTTTGGACGCGTCACTGCATTTGAGAATAAGAGGTCTTGTTATTTATACAAAGCAAAAAAAAACCATCATCCAGGTGCTAAATATGTTAAATTTGGTTCTGAAAAATTGTCAGGAGTATGTCCAGGTATTAAATATGCTAAATTTGGTTCAAAACAATGGCCAAGAATTAAATCTACTAATGTGGATAAACTTAGTTGTATAAATAACCCTTATAGCATGCCTTTTCCCATAGGTTTTTGTTTCCGTGAATATGTCTAGCAATCTAAGTCCAAAAGATGGTAAGAAAAAAGATGTCATCGCAGATTCCCCCCAAATATATTCTTCGAGTAAAAGAAAAAATCTATGTTTAACATCCACCTGGTAAACTAAATGCAATTAATCAACATCCAAATATTTGTTATAGAAATGTCTAAAAGCAACATGGAGGATGCCTTCTTCCTATATAGAAATACATAAATCTTATGATAAGCAGATAATCCTCTTGCCTGACAAAAATAATTGCGGCCAAGCTGTAAGGTAACCACTTTACCCAGATGAAAAAACTCTGAAACTCGTTCTTTGGATATCGACTTGGCCAGAGAATTTTCGCACTAGGTCGTCGTGACCGATTTAGCACATACACCCAATGTCGTTAGATGGTAGAAAGAAAATGTAGGGTGATGGAGGGGAAAAGGGAAGGCATGCCTCAGTGCCCATGCAATGCAACTCAAGCTGCAGCTGAAACCCTCACAACCCACGCAGGTTTGAATCTTGTCATCACAATTAAAATTTCGCAGTCACGATCGGATTCATTATATCTGTTGTATCTTTGATGCTTAATACAAACATTAATTCTTATTAGTTAGTGGTCATATGCATAGAATTAGTTCATATTGGCACCTATAGATATATTGCATTCATTCCATTTCTTTTCAACCCGTATATTCGATTCATTCCATTTCAATTCGACCTGGATATTGCATTCATTCCATTTCTTTCCGACCCATTAATTGTCACACTCATTCGTGCGTTGCATTCATTCCATTTATTTCTAACCCATTAATTTTCTCACATGTATCCCTACACCATCGACTGGCTTCACCAATGAAGAGATCTTTGTGTCAACCAATAGTGACGTCTACCCTACAACATCAAGCCTTTCAAAGATGAGGTATTATGTGATATTGCTCCCCTTGAAGTTTGTGATGTTCTTTTAGGACATCCATATTTGTGGAAGCATCATGCTGTGTATGAGTCCAGACCCCGCAATGCTATTATTACTCTAGGTAGACAATTGTACATGATACCAGAGGTAGTGACGCCTACTACTATTTCTTTAATCTCTGTTAAGCAATGCAGTAAGGTCATTTCACAGACCGGGAAGTTCGTCTTCTTTGTGATCCGTGCTCACAGTAAGCAGAAGGTCTTCGCCACATCTGTGGCCTCTACACAGATCCCATATTTGTAGAAGAAGCAAGTGGATGAGATCGTGGAAGAATACAAAGATATATTCTCCTCACCTACAGGGGTACCGACACACTGTCAAGTCAAGCATCCAATTGATCTGACCGTCGACGCACCTCTACCTAATAGACTAGTCTATCATCGCTCACTGATGGAAAATGATGAAATCGGGTGTCGTATCCAAGAGCTTCTTCAAAAGGGTCACATCAGACCCAGCTCCTCCCCTTGCGGAAGCCCGATTGTACTAGTGCAGAAGAAGGATGAGACTTGGCGACTCTGCATTGATTACAGAGCCTTAAACAAAATCATAGTCAGGGACCGGTACCCCATTCCCGAGATTGATGACCTTCTTAACCAACTCAAGGGGGAAATGTTCTTCAACAATATTGACCTAAAGTATGGCTACCACCAGGTTCCCATCGAACCAACTAATGTATGGAAGACAACCTTCAAATCTAAAGAAGGTCTTTTTGAATGGCTAGTCATGCCCTTTGGCTTAACAAATGCACCAACCACTTTCATGAGGTTGATGGATGATGTATTGAGACCCTTCACCAAATCCTTTATGGTGATATATTTGGATTATATCCTCATCTTCAGTAGAATGTGGGAGGAGCACATGTGGCATATTCAACAGGTTTTGAGCACTTTGTGGCAACACAAACTATATGCCAACTTGGAAAAATGCTCTTTTGGCATGAATAGGGTCCAATACTTGGGCTACATTGTTGATGAGCATGGGGTACATGTTGATCCAACTAATATCCATGTCATCTGTTACTGGCTAGCCCCGACCACACTGACTGAGCTTCAGAGCTTCTTGGGACTAGCCAACTTCGACCCACGGTTTGTGTTGCGATTCTCCCATATTACATGGGCCCTCAGCCAAGTGACCAAGGGTGGTGGCAGGGACAAGTTAGTGTGGGAAAAGGAACAACAACGAGCATTTGATGATATGAAGCATCGCTTGTGCTCAACTCCAGTACTCTCGTTGCTTGATCTGCAACAACCATTCGATATTGAGACTGATGCATCTGACTATGATGTGGGTGCAGTTCTCACTCAGCATGGTCATCCGGTGGCATACCATAGTGAGACACTCTCATATATTGTCCGTAAATACCCCACCTATGAGAAGGAAATGTATTCCATTGTACAAGCCTATCGTCAATGGAAACATTACATTCTAGGAAAGGAGACGATCATACACACTGATCACAAGCCTTTGTAGTTCATACAGTCACAGGGGAAATTGTAGAACGACCTCCATCAGAAGTGGTCCATGTACCTGCCAAAATTATATCTCAACATCAAGTATAAGACATGTATCTCAAATCGTGTCGTTGGCTACCTCATTCGACCTCTTGTGGCTGCAGTCACCATTGTGCTCCATTCATGTGTACATGAATCATCTAAGTGGCCCCAACTTTATCAACAAGATCGATACTTTGCCACCACCTATCATCTCTTGGGTACAGGTGCGACTGTCACCGATTTTCACATTCAAGACAGATTATTATGCCACATGGGTCATATTTGTGTTCCTACAAGAGAGCGTGTAAAGATGATTTTGGAAGCCCACTACAGTCAGATGGCAGGACATTTTGGCGTGGAAAAAATTATGGTCATTCTTCAGAAACATTTTTATTCGTGAAAAATTCGATAAGACGTCAACAAGTATATCAGATCTTGCACTACTTGTGTCATTTACAAGCCAGCCATAAATAAGCAAGGCTTATACACCCCTCTTCCTACTCTCGATAAGCCTTGGGAATCAATCTCAATGGATTACATGTCTGGCCTTTCATCTACCAAGCAAGGAAATGACTATGTATTTCTGGTCGTTGATCAGTTTTTGAAGATGGTCATCCTCACAACCTGTAAGAAGAATATCATAGTGGCGGATATTTTCAAGCTCTTCTTCGAACGAGTGTGGATCCACTTTGGGATACCATAGACCATCATCTCTAAACAGGACAACAAGTTCCTTAGCACATTTTGGTCGAGTCTCTGGTTACTGTTGGAAACCAAGCTCGCAAAATCCACTGCTTTCCACCCCGAAACAGACGGCCAAACAGAGGTTGTCAATCATATGCTTGTGCACATATTGTGCATGTACAACTCTAAGCATCCACGTACATGGGATGGGAGTCTCCCCTATGTTCATCACAAGTACAACATGGCTCTCCATAGCTCCACCAACCATAGCCCATTTCAGGTGGGCATGGGATTCAACCCTTGCGACCGATTGATGTTGCACTTCCTCTTGCCACCACACAGATAGACTCTTCCCATGATCATTCTGCAATTGACAAAGCCACCAGATTGATTGAGAGGATTCAACACATCCGCCAACAATTCCAGGATATTTTGACGAAATCCAATGCTAAGTGAAAGCAGCGCCATGCTCAACACAAGGTACCACACCAGTTTCAGGTTGGCGACAAAGTCTGGTTACATTTGCAGAAGGAGCGTCTCACAGGGCCCCATCAGAAGCTCCGCCCACTTTGCTCTGGGCCTTACACTATCACCAAGGCTGTGGGTAGTAATGTTTTTGAGCTTAACACTCCACCCTTCCTTGGCCTTCACCCAATGTTCAATGTGGAACTCCTTCGACCATATTTTCCACCATTATTGGACACCTCAGAGATCACAGAACAACTTATACCCACAAAGCTCAACCATGATTGCATGGAAAAAGAATCCACTAATCAGATAGTGGACACATAAATCAAGGGTACTTGCTAGTAGAGAATCCAACTTTATCGGGTTGTCAAGGCAGGGCAATTCCTACACCAAGGCAAGTGGCTCACCCGGGGCCAAATCCAGCAGAATGTTACTCACCTGATGGGGGAACTCAAAGCAATGGAGAGGATTTCTTCCTAAGGGGGGAGGATTGATCCAGTTGGCTATTGGTGGCCACCCACCTATTCCAACTGGATCCTCTTGTTCATTTTTAGTTCAACATGTTCTTCTGTACTTCTTTGTAATGATGAGTTCTACACTTCTGGGGTTGTCTAAATCCCTACACATCTTCTAGGTGGATATCGGTGGCTATTACACATTATTTTGGTCACCCTGATGATGATTACATAAACGTGTGTTCAAGTTCCCAATATAATCTTTTGCCTGAGAAAAGCAACCTCTTTCCACCCTTGCAAGATGCATTTTGGAAAGACCGCCCTGAGCAACTCCTTTTACATAGTGCGAAAATCCATAATTTCTGCATGCTGTACTATAGCTAGTCCACGGGATTTACACAGGCTGATATATAGGCAGGTCCCGACAACGCTTTAAAACTAAAAGAGGAAAGAATTTCTAGCAGCTTCTAGAAGTGGAATCTTCTGGAAATATGAAGTGGCATTCATGTGTTTATGATCCTACCGACTTCTCTGATTAGATGGGATCATCCTCATCTCTTTAACCACTTTAGCTTCTCCTATATAATGATAGACTTCTCATGGAAAAGGTTAGAGGTACAAGCATAAATAATCATAGAGATTGAAGAAAGAATAGGCAGAAGACTGTGAAGAATCTTATTTCAAGTGATGCTTGAGGTATCCATTCATCCATCAAGATTTTGAGAGAAATATTCATACAAAAGGTCAGAGAAAATGTATGTGTGTGTCAGAACGAAGGGCCATTGAAAGGGAACTTTTGACATCAAGGTGATTCGGTTGTATCTTCTATCTTTCATTAATATAATACGGTGGCATGTCTCTTTCCCATAAAATGATTGATATTTTATTACATGATTCCTTGATCACATGTTTAGGTTGTCATTGAATTTCATTATTGTTTCTTTCACGTTAGTTGATTTGTGTTATTACAGATCTGATTTCACAGGAGCATTGGAGCAAAGCAGGATCAACAAAGAGATAAGGAAGCAATTCATAAGGTATGTTATCTATTCCTCTTTTGGTAATTAAATTCAATGATCATAATCTAGGGAAAGCGTATTGTTCCATCTTGTTTTGTTTTAGATCCAGGTGGATCTAGGGGGATTAGTTCATGTTTGCATCTATCGATTTACCCATTAAAAAAATTGGCGACTCCACTGGGGATAGTACAAAATTGGTGACTCCACTGGGGATAGTACAACAAAATTGGCGACTCCATTGGCCTGCGTAAATCACTCATTTCCACACTGCATTATAATGCTTTCCCGCGGCGACGTTTAAAAACTTTTTTGGATTGGGTCTTGACCTTTACTATTGCCCAGTTTTTGCGTTAGTTAGCTGGAGAAAGATTTTTTATACCAGTTCTTGAATGCTTCTGATTGATTCAACTTGATCTTGATTTATTTCGGAGATCGAACACCTCTCTTTTGATCTTTACTTTTGTCGACAAGGATATAATCTATGGATTTGAGTCCGAGTGCTTGCTCGATCAAACCTCTTGTTTTGGGTTTGGATTTATAAGTTGATTGCATCTTCTGGATCGCTTGATGATTAGAAAAACATTTCTTGTTCATATTTGAAGAGACTTTTTCTTGTCAATTTTTATTTTTATCTCCATTGAAAGATCGATTTGGGTGTTTGTGGAGTATTTTATTTTCATTGGTTGCTTACCCTTTCTTAGTTTCATCCCTGTTTTTGGTTTCTAAAAAAAAAAATTAAAGTCTTTTAAGTCTTTTAAGCAATCATCTATTCAGAAAATATTGGCGTTAAAATATTGAAAGAGAACGAATAGTGAAATTACATTGTTAATGATTGTTTGGTATTACATTCAAAAAGGGAATTGTACATCGTAGTTTGCATTGTTCCAGAAAAACTCTTTCTCCCTGTTGTAGATAGAATTCATCGAACGAAAGTTTGTATCATTCATTTCTATTTACACATTATTGGGTCAAAGTCTCATACAACATTGGTTTCATTCCCGTCTCCCTCTTGAGTAACAACAACCTTTAATAATATTGCGAAACTCTAAAATTCAACTAGTAACTTTTTCTAGGGCCCTTTTACACCAACATTAGCTAGTGTAGAGATTTGGAATAGGCAGTGAGACACACTCTCCAAATCACAAAACACACAATAGTATCTTGTGATAGGGAGTGTCAAATTCCATTTGCAACATTTTTTCCTGGGAAGCCCTTCTCACACAAGGGTCAAACCTGAGGTCGCATTGAGATTGACAGAGTTACTCACCTTGCTTTGTTGATATCAGTGTAGATATTGCATGTATTACGGGGGTCGCTTGAAGGTATACCCACAATGATGAGTGGAAACCTCTCAAGTTGATTTCGGGCTAGATACCCTACCCTTGCATGTGGATCGGACTGTCGACTGTTTCCCTAGGCATCATTGTTGTTTGTGGTAACTTTAGTAGCCTATCTTCTTAGAGTCTTACACAAGGTGATTGTGGAGGGGTAAGTCTTCACAGTACTTGGATTCGACGTTGGCCAGACTCACTCGGGCTCCTTGGAGGGTATACCCATGATTATGTGTGGGAGCTTGCACCAGGGTGTAAGTTCGTTAAGCAGATCGTCAACGTAACTTTCCCACCCTAGCCCAGCCCCTTCTTGTCTCAATGTCACGATGTTGGATTTCATCACCAACTAGTGAGTTCATAATAGGAAGGTCTTGTTTTCTTGGTTTTGATTCCTAGATTTTACTAGTGTGTGTTGTTTGTTTCCATAAATTGGCCATTGAGTTTCTTGTGTAAAATATTTAGCTCCGCCAACATTGACCCTCCACACCGCTCACGTAGAATGCAGGGACTACCCCAAGAATATCTGGGAGGTTCTCAACCCTTTCCTACCAACCCACTGGAGGAATCTCCTCAATAGAGTGAGGTCCAAGACACCACCACTCCACGAGTGGAAGGTTCTAATTCTCTAGAGACTTCTTGAATTCCTCACGGTTCTTAGAGACATATTCTTTGGGTAAATTATTTCAGAGATATTATTGTTGAAAATTCTGAAGTACCAACCGGACCGTTCATAGACCCTGAAGGTCAGGATCCTTTTTGGTCTCCTCACATTCTGAGATGGGATCTTTTCAGCCCCGACACAAGTGTCGATATCTTCGTCAAGTACAAGCTACCCGAAACATCTGATATAGAACACACTCTCATTACGGCTGCCTATCTGTTCAGTGGTTCCAACACCCCGTCGACGGATCCCAAGTCGACCATCCCCCTTCAGACACCCCATTATACAATGGTCCCAAATACTACAACTATTCCCACCATGAATACAGTGGCTAGCCAAGCCCCCATTGGCACACTGCTTTTGCCTAGACTCACCCCAACACTTCCTACCCAAGTCCCATCCAGAACTCCTGGAGTTTCCACTCCTTCTGGGCACAATCTTGTTCCTGGTTTTATTCTGACACTTCCTCGGTCCCCTTCTATAGGGTCTCTTCCATCCCCTATCGGAGGAACCGACCCAAGTGGCACCACCCAGTATTTCACACCTAATTACCAGATTCCTGTTGGTGGACAATTTCACCCTAGAGGCCAAACATAATCCCCTTTTGGAGGTCAAATCCCAATTGGGATGCAACCCCCGATTAGAGGGAAATCCCCACCTACCCCACCCTATGGACAAAACATACCTGCAACCTTGGCCCAATATTGGAACTATATTACCCAAAATAATCCTCAACCAACTGGGGGGCAACAACCTCAAGCTAGCTCTTTCATACCCGCTAGTACAGGCCAACCATATCCAGGTCCATCCAATCCCATTTGGGGCTCGAATGCTTGACCCAATGTCCCTGTTCAAGGGGACAACCCTAACCATTACAGCCCTATAGGTTACATGCGTCCGCAACAACAACCGAATCTACCCGGATCTTCGCATTATATGCAAACTGCTTATGGTCCTACTAGTATACCTATGGGACTTCCTTCCCAAAGTCACCAGTACCCCCACGTGAATAGATAGTTACCCTTCTTAGCCACCCTGGACCTCCCGAATCTGTCTAGAATTTTAAATGATCCTATCATTCACTCTCCTCAATGGCCCATAATACCGATCAAACTACCATCCGACATTCCTAATTTCGATGGTAAACCAGGAGAGGACCCGAACAATCATGTAATGATTTTCCACCTTTGGTGTTCATCCAACTCTTTGATGGATGATTCTATTCGATTACGTATTTTTCAACGAACTCTCACGGGTTCAGCCGTGAAGTGGCATATAGAATTACCACGAGGCTTCTTCACTGACTTTAACACCCTCGCCATGGATTTACTCACCTACTGCCAGTTACTGATCCGTTACGAAACGAGAACCAAAATTTTGAGTTCTTTCAAACAAACCAAAGCCACTCATATCTCTGATCACATTCATGAGTGGCGACAGAGATGACGTCTAATCAAACTCGAGCTTCCCAATCAGTTACTGGAAAAGTGGTTCACGAAATCATTCATGAATGACATCGCTCATGACATCGCCATGGGTGGAGTTGTCACAGAAGAACAAGCGATCAGTCGTTCTCAGTACCTCGACCTCGTTTACTCACAAACGAGTACTCTTTACGATTTACTCCCTAATGAACCTCGTCCTTCTACTACCGCTACTTCAACTACTCCTGCTACTTCTCATGCAACTGATGGTGTGATTGGCACTTTGCATTCCCAACCCCCCTCCACACAAGCCTCTACCACCAACCCCAAGTCTGTTTCTTCTATTGTTCAACATGCTTCGTCTCCTATTCCTCCCACTGGAAAGACTTCTGAGGTGAACTATGTTCAATCTACCCCTGCCGGAAAGAATAAATACAAAAAAGGGAAGGGTAAGAATAAGGAGGATAAAAATAATCTGCAATCTGAGAAGACCAAAACACAACCTGTTGACGATAAGGATAAGCACAAACCCCACTACCCTTGTCTTATCTGTGGTGATGATCACTACACTAAGGATTGTCCAAGACAGGTAGGGGTTACTAAGTTCCTTCAAGGGACCCCGAAACTACCTACGCCGACCATGTTGTCACAACCCTTCCCTTCTCAACAACAGGCCCAATTGGTCATTCATGACCAAACTTCCCCCTCCACTACTTCCTATGTCTTAATGTGTACAGGTGATTCAAAGAAGAATGACATCACACTTGCGACTCAAGCCAAAGATTATTCTTCCTCCAAGGAGAAAGTTGACGAAATACCTCCTTCGTTGGTCCAACCGTCTCCCTTGGCTCCACCTACCAACGATCCTCTTCATCTCAAACGACCGATCCTAGATATAGTTCTTCGCCCTCCCCCAAAGGGTGTTGTTCGAAAGTATGCTTTCAATCCTCATGCACATGTTTCCCAGAACTACAGTATTGTAGAGTATCTGGCTCAAGCACTGTCTGCGATGTCAGCCCTCAAATTCCTTTAGAGTTTTCCTACACAACGAAAGGCACCGTTGAAAGCTATTGGTGGAATCGATCCTACAGATACAAATTTAATAATTTTTGACTTGGAAGATCACATTCCAAGGATGCCCCCTTAGCTCGCATTTCAAATACAATTTGTTGTCATTGACAAGAACATTTGTAGAATAGTTATCGATGAGGGTGCATGTACGTGTGTCATGTCCGTCGCTTGTTGGAAAACCATTGACTCTCCTCCCTTAACTGAATCACACAACATGCTCAAAGCCTTTAATGGCTCTGTATTTAAACCTTACGGTGTCCTTCCCTTGTTGCCCATCACGTTAGAAGACAAATCAATCAGTGTAGAAGTTGAGGTCTTTGATGCACCTCTTGATTACAACCTTTTACTCAGCCGCAGCTAGATTGATTCCATGCGTGCAGTTGTGTCCACTCTTTTTTGTGTCATACATTTTCCACATCAGGGAAAAGCAATTACGGTGGACCAATTGGCCTTCTTTAAATTTGATACACGTACCAACAACGTACCTTTCATTGCAAAGACACCCCCTAGATATGAGAATTTTGGTGTGGGTCTTCTAAAATATTCCACTCTAATGGGTACTTTCCCCATCCCACCACCTGACGTTCCACCTCCTTTGGTTGCCTCGATCAACATGATATCCACCTTCGTCCGTGAAACTCCCGTGTCTTCTGACCCATGGGTAGTACCCGCACCCGGTGATTATCTTCGCTAAGAAAACCAGATGCCCTTGATTCTGGTTGAATCCACTTACCAAGCCATTCAATTGGCATCCCCCTCTACCCCCTCTCTTGGCGATTCATCTCCTGATCCTTTTCATGTAATTTTTCCCACAGATGAGATGATTATGTCAGTTATGTCCATGGAGGACACTCCTTGGGATGATGGACATCATCGTTCCATTCTCTTCCTGGAAAAGATCACCCTCAAGAGTTACCAATGGATTTTGACTCCGTCGACCATTGTCATTATTACTTCGGTTACCGACTCCACCCATGATGTTTTATACGAAGGGAACTTAAGAAACATTTCACCCACCATCCCCCTCGACATCTCGATCAAACCTGGAGTTGTTGAAAATGTGCACATTGGAGCTTCGTGTTCCATTGATGAAGTTGCCACGTATAAATCCATTTTTCAAAAATTTTGTGGCGTCTTCGCTTGGAGCTATGAAGAGATGCTTGGTATTGACCCCGATATTGTTGTACACGAAATCAAGACATACCCGAGCGCTAAACCCATACGGAAACGAATTCGCCCGATCCATCCTTGTAAAGCAGTTGTTATCAAGCTGGAAGTCGAGAAACTTCTTAAATATGGATTTATTTATCCCATGGCTTTAACTGATTGGGTATCCAATCTTGTTCCGGTCAACAAGAAACAAGGTACGATCCATGTCTGTGTTGATTATAGGGATATCAACAAAGCTTGTCCTAAAGACAACTTTCCCACCCCCTTCATTGACCAAATCATCGACGATTGCACCAGAATGAAATCTGCTCTCTGATGGATGGTTTCTCCGGATATAATCAGATCAACATCCTACCCATAGATCAACACAAAACCGCTTTTATTTGTCCTTGGGGCACTTTTTCCTATCGGAAATAGCCCTTCGGTTTAAAGAACGCCGGTGCCACATTTCAACGTGCTATGTCTTATACTTTCCATGATATTAAGGACATTGTACAACCATATTTAGATGACCTACCAACACATTCCATGCATCGTAGAGATCATCTGGCCCACCTCTGAGCCATTTTCCTTCGTTGTCGGTTCTATCGTATATGATTAAACCCACACAAATATGTTTTTTGTGTGGAGTCTGGATGAATCTGAGGCTTTATTGTGTCATGTCAAGGGATCCGGGTAGATCCTTTGAAGGTTGAGGCCATTCTCAATCTCCCTCCCCCTTCTTCACTTCACCAGCTACAAAGTTTGCAAGGGAAGGCAAAATTTCTACGTCATTTTATCCCGAACTATGTTGATTTAATGCTCGGATTTAATCGACTTTTAAAGAAAGGATTTGAATTTGTATGGGACACCACTACCAACAAAACCTTCAATGCTTTGAAATTGACTTTAACCCGTACCCCACTACTTTTCCCGCCCGATTATAGTCGAGATTATTTCCTTTATCTCGCTGCTTTGGATTCGACCATTACCATGGTTCTAGTCCAAGAGGACGATTCTCACGACGGACATGTTATTTATTATTTGAGTCAGAGTCTCACGACTATCGAAGCCAAGTATTTACATGTTGAAAAACTGGCCTTGGCAGCTGTTCAAGTTGTCCAACGTTTTCGGCACTATATCCTTTTACGCAAGACCACCGTGATTTCTGATTGCAACCCTATGAAGAACATTCTTACACGCTAGTTGCTAGGGAGGAAATACTCCAAATGGATTGTGATACTCTAGGAGTTTGACTTAGAGTTTGAACGTGCTAAGTCCAAGAAATCCTTGGTGTTTGCTGAATTGATATGTGACCTTCCCTATCCTGAGACAGAAAATATAGTAGAGGATTCATTACCCGATGAATCCCTTTTTCTGATCAACTTCGATGACCTTTGGTATGGAGATATCATTATATATCTCCAGACTCAAACTTTCCGACTTGATTTGTCTAGTACTGACCATCGTCGCATACGTTACCAAGCCCCTCAGTATATCATCCTTGGTGATACTCTTTATCGTCGTGGAGTTGACTCCCTTTTTTGACGATGTCTCACATATTATGAGGCTGAAAAAGATTTGAATGACTGTCATTTTGGAGCATGTGGTGGTCACATGTCTGGGTATGCTACTTTCCAAAAGATCTTATGAGCTAGATATTTTTGGCCTTCTTTATTCAAATATTATATTATCGCTGTCCAAAAATTCCACGCTTGCCAAACATACAACAACAAAATAAGATCTCACCCCGCTCCCTTACATCTTGTAGTTTCCCTTGGACCTTTCGCTAAATGGGGCATTGATTTCATGACATGTCACCCTCACTCGACCAGGGGGCATGGGTACATTATTGTAGCCGTAGATTATTTCACAAAATGGGCCTAGGTGATGCCTACATTCGACAACACGGGAAAAACTGCAGCCCTATTCATCTTCAATCACATTATTACATGATTTGGAATCCCACAGGCTATTGTCACTGATCATAGTAGCCACTTCCGAAACTTTATGATGTCTGAGCTTACGAAAAAGTTGGGTCTTCGACATGAAAACTCAACCCCCTACTATCCACATGCCAATGGGCAAGTCGAAGCAATAAACAAAATACTTATTACCATGCTTCGACGGATTATCAGAATTCACAAAACGAGTTGGCACATGATGTTGTTCTCAACGTTGTGGGCCTATCGGACATCCCTGAAGTCGGCCATGGGGTTTACACCTTTCCAATTAGTGTATGGTTTAGAAGTTGTTCTACCGATTGAATGTGAAATTCCATCCTTAAAAATAGCTTTCCAACTTCTCCCAAACACCTCTGTTGAGGAGGAGCGTCTGTTGTATCTTATGCAATTGGACGAAACCCGTCGTGATGCCACCCTAGTTATTGAAACCCAGAAGAAACGCGTAAAATCTCAATATGACAAACATGTCAAGCCACACACATTTTCTGAAGGAGATCTAGTTCTCCTCTATGAACAAGATCGTGATTTTCTAGGAGACGGAAAATTTGAGGCTATGTGGTGAGGCCCTTATATTGTTAAAAGGGTGTTAGAGAAGGGAGCATATGAGTTAGTAGATTATGATGGAACTCATTTGAGTGAACCCAGAAATGGGCTTTACTTGAAGAATTACTACACTTAGCCTATCTTTTCATAAGCACTTGTATTTTTACTGTATCATACTCTTGTGTGTGACTTTAGTGTGTTTCTGCTATTTGAATTTTACCCCTCACTACTTACCCTGCATTGTGTTTGGTCTCCAAATTTCGGTGTTTTCACTACCTTACATTGGCTTCGCCGATGGTGTTAGCCATAATACCTAGAATTTAGCTTCTTCTGCTTGGACAATCTATGTACCCTCAAACAAACTTATTTGTCTACAAGGTGTTTGTCTCAGTTGAGCGACCAATAATATCGCAGAGTATAACGCAGTCATCGAATTATTGAGTAGTTCTATTTCGATTGGGATTCGTCGCTTCATTATACGACTTGATTCGCAGCTAGTAGTTCTACAACTAAACAATGTCTATACTATCTGAAGCCCTACTCTATTACGGGTATATTTATGAATCCGCCTCTTGGAACTTCATTTCGATTACGAATCCACCTCATGGATGCCTCTTGCAATAGCATACTACTGCTCTCGCTACCCTGCGTAGTAACCGACTAAGTGAGATGGATACGCCTACAGTATGGCATTGATAACGCCTCGGGATCTCCTCGATGGATATATCAGGGATGTCTGTCGTCAAGCCTTCTAGGTTCTTCTCTATCACATCATAATCCTCAGCATCCCATCCAGCCACTACGCGTGCCTCTCCTCGCCTTTGAATAGGAGAAGACCCTGGGGGTCGATGTGGCCCTACATTTGCATGATCGATTTTTTTTTATTATTCTTTAGATTGGAAACACAAAAACATTAAATATTTTAAAAACTCATAAAAACATTGTAAAAAAAAAATGTATTTCTTACCTTGATCTCCCCACTGAGATCCCTCGGGGAGAACCAAATATGGATCACCCCAAAATTCTAGACCAGCATAAGCATAATCATCAATCATCAGGATTTGCAGTCCCAACCAATTGAAGAATGAATCATCATACTTCACAATCTGGCCCACCACATGATGTGTCATCAGATCACACCATCTTTTCATTCGTGGGTCTCTTGGGGCTGGGATTCCCCATTCCACCTGCAGGCGTAGGTGTGGAACTCTTTCGAGGAAGAAAGATACTAAAATAGACCCATAACCGAACTGTTTGAGGTCCCCGTTCTTTCTTTTCGTGAGTTGAGTTTTCATGCTGCGTAATAGACCATCACACCAATTGAATACTCGAAGCTCCAAGCATTCAATAATGTATTGGAAGTAAATTTGGAGTGCCATGTGTGGCAAAGCACTCCCTGCCATCTGTGCAATAGTAAACAAGATGGTCCTGAGGGTCAAATCTCTCACACCTTGGATTGATACTTTTCCTTTATGTCTTTCATCATCAGGGTCACAATGCTCATGAATGTACTCACTCATGGGCAATCCACCACCTTGACCACCTGTCAAAGTCACACGTGCCCCATGACGTGACAACCCTGTCAGGAAATAAATATCCTCAATATCCAAAGAGAGTACATGAACACCCACATGGAACACTTGTTGTTCTGAATCCCACATATGAACTAGATATTCTAGTAATCTCCGTTAGGCTCTCATGCCCTGAACTTTGAAGAATTTTAATAGACCACATTGCCGGAGTGCATTTACAGTCCCTGGATCATTTAAATCAATAATATCATCTTCTTTGTGCTCACGCTCTCTCCATTCCAAAATATTTGTAAGTAAACACCTGCATGGGAAACAAAGAAGATCTTTAGCACAACTTTTCAACATTTTTTGGGATTTTTATTGAGTCAACATTCACTTTTCTTTTTAGTTTTCCGGCCATCGCAACCAAACTTCAAATACAGTGCGGAATTTCCGTGAGAGCGCCTTAACGCACCTGCGGAAATTGTTGATTTCCGCAGGGCCCATTATAGGCCACTTGCGACGGCCCCAACGCACGACTAGCAGTCCCAAATCAACAAAAAATCTTGATTTTTTACCATCAAAAACAAAAATTAATCCGTTGAAAAGATAGAAGATGAGATGCTTACCTCTTTTACACAATCCATTCGTGGAATGATCCCCTGTAGCCTCCACAATCCATTGCCAAAGTTGAGGTAAAAAACAAGGGTTTTTGGTAAGTTTTTGACCAAGTGAAAATAAAATGGTGAACACGACTTTTTACTTCTATTTATTACTTTTTTATCATTTCTTCTAATATTTTGTTTCATATAAATACATTTTGGTCAAAAACCCATTAACTCTAAAGGTCTTGTAAGTGTTTTGTTCCTTGYAGGAAKAAATTTAGGACTTTGGACAACGAATTATGGACAGTTTTTATGATTTATTCTATTTTTGTCGCATGTACAATTACTTTTTAAGGTTTTTTAGAAAAAACTCCAGCATAGTCTTTGTTCGTTCTCGAGCTCAAAAACCAATGAGAACATAACCGAGTATACTTTTGTCATCTTTTCGTACTCATCATGGTAACACGAAAATAACGAAACCTATGGAGAATTCTTTAAGCTCTTTTCATGCTCCTTAAAAACGAAAAGATTGTTGAGCGACCTTGTTCTTCTCATGCTTGTAAAATTATTTGAAGAAAATGTTTGATGGGTGATATTTTATCACTTTTTTGGTCCTGTCGAACTATTCTATGAAAAAGGAACTGAGAGAGTTCTCTTTTAAGTGTTTTTCCAGACTCTATAATCATGAAAAACCTTCCAGTTTTCTATCTTTGGACTCGTTAAACAAACATAGACAGGCCCATATGGGACTGAACCACTCCTTCTTAGGGTTCGTTAAATGTAATTCAAGGGACTCGTCTGAGGGATGAGCTTACATCAACAAGAATATGTTATCCTCCACGAGCTTGCGTAAAAATAAAGAGGTACTCGCCAGAAATGGTGGGGGAAAATTTGGGAAATGAATGTGTCTCTTTATCTGTATTAATGGCAGTAAGCGTCACTCTTGAACATGACACCCCTCTTCATCATTTGAATTTGGGTTGGGTAATCCGTTTGTCTCTTGTCTGACCTTCTGCAAGATCATATCTCTAGTCGTCTTTGAGTCAATACTTCCAAGATCGTTGTCGTGTCATTCATATGTTCAAGAGAAGTTCAACCAAAACCTTCTTTTGAGTCAGCCATCTATAATTTTCCATTCTTACCATGTCGGCCTTCCCTGTGTCAGTCCCAAGTCACATATGTATTTTTCTCTACCCTAAATCTGTTACTTATTTCATGTCATTAATGGGGGATACATCAAGGCCTTCCTATGACGAGCCTTTTCTTGTCGACTTCAACTCATTATCCAGGAAAAAGGCTTAGAAATTATTTAGTACCTTAGAGCCTGCATGCCTCAATGGAAGGTTCTTCGCTTTCGACAATGGATCTACATCATTGATCCCTGATCGAGAGATTCTTTCAAGTGTTCGACTTCAATTCATTTATTCACACTTGTTGGATTGTACTAGGGTACCTTGGGAGTCATTGACATCAATGGTGATTTTCCTTGCACTTGTTAATAGTTTTCATTAATGACTGGCAATCAAGTGGTTTCTATTCACGGTCGACTTCAACATCTATAATCGCGTGACTAGAATCGTACTAACGGACGATGGATTGAAGACCCTGGACTTCATCATTTTTGGTCCAGGTTGCGAAGGAGTATCTGTGATTTGTTTTGACACATAGATCCACTTTGTATGTCTCGTGGCTATGTTCATACTTGAGTTTTTCATGCATGGATCCACAGTGTATTCCCAGTGGCTATGCATAATCTTGTTGACATGGATCCACGTTGTATAATTGGTGACCATGACCTACATTTATGATTTCAATCATTTATGGCCTGGACACGGGAATTCCTAATTCAAACATGATATGATATTATATGGATGCTTGATTGTTTCCAGGTTCTTGATTGGTGCACCCCTAGTTCTTGACACATACACTCTTATTTTACAAAGTATTTCGGTACAAGCATAAAGAAGCATATATATTGAAGAAATAATAGGTTGAAAACTATGACGAATCTTATTTCAAGTGATGCTTGAGGTCTCCATTCATCCATCAAGCTTTTGAGAGAAATCTTCATACAAAAGGTTGGAGCAAATGTATGTCTGTATCAGAATGAAGGGCCACTGAAAGGGAACTTGCGACATCAAGGTGATTCAGTTGTATCTTCTATGTTTCTTTAATATAATACAGTGGCATGTCTCTTTCCCATAAAATGATTGATATTTTATTACATGATTCCTTGAACACATGTTTAGGTTGTCATTGAATTTCATTATTGCTACTTTCACGTTAGTTGATTTGTGTTATTACAGATCTGACTTCACAGGAGCATTGGAGCAAAGTAGGATCAACAAAGACATAAGGAAGCGATTCATAAGGTATGTTATCTATTCCTCTTTTGGTAATTAAATTCAATGATCATAATCTAGGGAAAACGTATTGTTTTGTCATGTTTTTTTCTAGATCCAGGTGGATCTAGGGGATTAGTTCATGTTCTCATCTATCGATTTACCCGTTAACAATGGCGTCTCTCCTAATCCAATTGGATTATTTTGTATGTTTTCGTGTCAACACATCTTGTTGTACTTCCAGGGTCGTTTTGGAGGCCTAAACAATGTTTTTTTGGCTCGCCATAGTCAAACTGTATACAAAGTCAAAGTTCAATAGAAAAATGTGTAGTTATCTGAAAGACCTTTCAAACGGGCTATCACGCGCCTAAAATGAAGGTCGTATGAAAAAGTTGTGACCCCAGGAAGTTGAGATACCAACTTACCCATAGGAGCCCACATGAATTTTGACGTTTCACCTTCTAGGGTTAGGTTTTTGGATGTCTAGGGTTTTGGCATTCATGAATAATATTGTAACACCCTGTTTCCCCCAAATTTGTAATTAATCCTAATACATGAATTACCATGCTAAAGCATGATGAAAATGTAAATAACATTATGAATTTATATTATAGAACTGCTGAG
>JZKD02S0057184.1:252145-270293 GCA_000966675.3 Picea glauca | reverse complement strand
GCTGAAGGTAGTGAAAGGCGTGTTTCAGGAGGTGGGGGAGAGGAGTGAAATGATGGCGAAGGCCTTGTTACCACTGACAGTGGCCAACCAGAGTGAGATGGGAAGGGGTATGTATCCTGGGAACTGCAGCTATCTCCTCCTCCCATTTATGAAGCTTCCAAATCAAACTCGGTAATTCTCAAATGCGAAGAAAAGATCAGAACTTCACAGAGGAGATGCAAAGCGATGATGAAAGATGAGAGGGGAGGCATTCATGTTCATATTTATTGGCATTCACGGCATGGCTGCTTCTGCTAACTGTGCTTTGCTTGCAGGCGAAGGAAGAACTTTCTTTCTTGTCTGCCAAGTAACCTCGCTATGCCTTGCGCGTGAAGAAACACGTGAAGAGTCAACCTACACCATTGAATCACAGATGTGGTCAGGATGACGAAACAAATTTTGCTTAAGGAGCCTGATAAGTGGATAAGTCCAATTTTCTGGGTATAAATTTTTGCAATTTTATTGGTAGTTATAGTTGTAGTTATAGTTTTATGTGAATATAACGATTTTTAGTATCATTTTACAGCTATATTTCATTTCTATTATTTTTATAATTTTTACTTTGGATTTTAAATCATAATTTTATTACGAAGAAATATATAAATAATAGATGTATAGATTGCCAAATTTAAGTCAAGATAGAACATTTTAATTAATTAATAGTTTTATAATTTTTAAAAATTAACTAATTATATATATGTTATATTTTATTATATTATCATTCTAATTTTATATGGATTTTTTTTTTAAAATATTAACACTTCTTTATTTTTTTTAGACTAAATTTTTTTCTAAGCTTCTATTAAATTCACAAATATGTAAAAAAACAGGAACATGGGTCTGCCAAAAATGGAGACCATACCCCAAATCCTACCCAAGCCCACTTAGGAACTAGACCCCAAACCCTACCCATGCCCACTTAGAAACCAAAGTATCACCAAGGTTATGCCCAATATTCGAAGCCTATTTGACTAACCTCTAAACACAAAAATAGAAAAATAAGGAGACCCCAGCCTAACGATCTAGCTCCTTCTTCACCTGGAGGGCGTAACTTGTAGTAGGATTGCTTGGGTGCAGCCTCATCATTCCCTCATCCTGGTTATCATCCACCTCTATGGAACAGATCAAAGAGCCTAGGGGACTCTGACCCGTTCCCTCGTTGCTCTCGTTGATGGCCTCCCTGGGTGACTCGAAACATAATCACGTGTTGAGATTTCCCGAAGAGCTCGAACTTTCCCTCTAGAATATGGATGGCATGGAGAAGATCAGTTTGACGTCTCTTGGTCTTTTAAAGGGCTTCACCGACTATGGCCTTTACCATCCAATATGTTTCTAGCAGCCGAAAGTATCTACTGTCCTTGGTTTTGGGATGGACTGGGTCTCTCACCTAGTCCCCAACTTTAGCAATAATCTCTATATCTTGGAGGTCCTTACGTTGCCCCCTGACTAAGTCTTCTAGACCTTCTACTGTCTAGATCTCCTCATCAGAGCAAAATCCCCAATATCTTTCCTCTATCGCTGCTACATCTCTTTCCGCCTGCGTGGACCGAGTATGGCCTCTCGATGAAGAGGCTTCTTTGTCATTTTTTGCTGCAAATCTTCCTTTAGCCAAGTCCTTTTCCAAAGGCGAGCCATCCTCATACCTTTAATCTCTCTGAAACTGGTCTCTCTATGAAGATTGAGGATCTACAGGGTATTGCTTGACAGAGAGAGCATATCTTTGAAGATAAGTAATGTTCTACCTCTCCTGGAAGTTTTTTCCTCAACATTATAGGGATTCAAATCAAGCGAATTATAAATATAACCTCCCCACCTGTGTGTTGGAGAACTCACCATCATGAACCCACAAATTTGCAATCATGTTATCTATGTACTATCATTGTCATATCTCTCCCGAGCTCGGTGTCGATCCTTCACCTGATTTGGCGATAAATGTGAAGTACCTGCTCTGAGAGGGAACCTTCTCTTCCCGTGCCTGACCATAATGTAAAACATTGCAGGATGTCCTCTACCACCCCTCGGGCTAAAGTCGTGCATGCCAAACAACATGCACCGTACCCTTCCCCCACCTAAGCATGAGAGTGTTGGGCCAACTATCCTCTCTGCATGCCTCGGGTGTCAGATTCCCTTCATCTGATGTCGTCATCTCATCAAGTGTCCGGACCTCCACTTCGGCTGAATCCATTTGTCAACAATGCTCCAGGTGTACTCTCATCCCATCTGGAAATGGGTCCCCTTCCGTCTAGATCTAATGTTGACCTAGAAATATGACACCAATGTTGGCCATACGGTCAGCCATGGAATTGGCCTTACGCCAAACCAACTCAGGGATAATGGCAACCATAGACTTTGTGATACGACCTATTTCAACAAGACCATGGCTCAAATGCTAATGACTCGAGACCCTATCTGGAATAACATCGTTCATGATTTTCCTCAGAGCCAAGATGAGTAACTAGGAGTCTCCTTCCACCACTAGGTCATGGAATCCTTGCTCCTGAGCAATCAAGAGTCCTCGAAGAAGGTTGGCCATTTCCGCAATGTTGCTCGTTGTGGTCCCAAGGTTGGAGGCATACACGAGTTTCAACTCTCCCCTATGATCTCTAAAAACCCCCCTGCCCCCACATCACTCGGGTTTTCTTTGGAAGCTTCGTCAATTCATTTTGACGAAACACTCCTGGGGGGTACCCACTGATCTCTTATGTGTGCCAGAGAAGGTTTTGTCCATGTCTAGTTTTGCTTCACACAGGGTCCAAAATTTCAGTTTTTAAAAACATGGACCCCATGTGCTTCTATCTTTAATTCCTAGGTCATCTATGTAGTTGTTGCGATGGAATCCTGCACATTGGAGCAAATGATTTCCTAGAGTTGGGTATCGGTAAGGAATTTTTCTTTGAAAATCCGCTTGTTTCTTTCTTTCCAGACATTCCATATGAGAAATGTTGGGAATGTTTCCCAGGATCTATATAGGATAGGGTTGACAAAAATGGTGTTGCTACATGCCTCTTTCGTTTCTGGGATATCATGACTCTGGAGGCCCATTTTTCTAAATAAAACATATCCTATGTCCCAAAGCTAGGTCGTGAACTTGCAAGAATTGAACAAGTGGTCCATAGTTTTCCCCTCTTCTGAGATGACGATACACTTGGAGGGGACAAAGAAACCTCTACGAAGAAGGCGATCCCAGGTTAGGATCTTTTTGCTAGCCACCAACGAGAGGAAATAAGAGATACTGGGCCAAATGGTTGAATTCCATACCTTCCCCCAGATTGGTTGTCATTGGTCCTCCTTTATGTCCGTCGCTGAGATGTAGGCGTCTTTCACACAAAAATTGTCGTCCTCTATTTTTCCCCACCTGATAATATCTTCACCTTCTCGAATTTCTACTTGTCATTCCAACATATATGTCTACATTACCCTTCTTGTGTCCTTTATCCACTGAATTGACCAATTCTCAAGAGGTTTCCAGGTTTTCACATAGGGGTTTATCCTTTCCTGATTACTTTGTTAATACTGGTACACTTTGGACCAGCCTACCTATTCCATTTCCCGTCTAAAATTTTGTAGTTGCTCCACGTGCCCCAAGATGGGAAGCTGGTCCCAGGTGTCATCCTAAAAAAGGGTTGAGCGACCATTATGCACCTCCCAGAAGCATTGTTGTTGTACCAGAGTACCCTGCTCTGTCCCTGTCGGCTTGAATCAGATCCTCTTGGGGAGTCTGGAGGGAATATTTATTTTTCGACAACTTTTCCCACATCGTATTTGGTTTTTTCATCCATCTCCGCCATATTTTTGCAACCATGTCTTGGCTTATGGATTGAGGTTCCCTTATACCTATATCGCCTATGTCTTTAGGTTTGCATAGGTTTTCCCAGGCCACAAACACCCATTTTTTTCCTTTGTTGCACCCCCCCATAGAAACAAACATTGCAGAGCCCTTATCTTCTTGAGAAACTTCTTAGGGGCAACTAAGAGGGAGAAGAGATACAAGGGGAGAGCCTAGAGGACCGATTTGACCAGGAGGATCCTTCCTGGAAGAGATATGAAGTGATAGGTCAAGCTGGTTAGTTTAGCTTCCAGTTTGGCTATGATATCTTCCCATGAGGGATTGTGGAGGGACTTGGCAAGGAGGGGAGCCCCAAAGTATTTAGAAAAGAGAGAAGTGGGTTGAAAACCTAGACGGAGTGCTAGATTTCTCCAGACCAGAAAGGGGTGTTGGGTATGTGTTATATTCTTTGGGAAACGTGTCACATTTTTGCCTTGTTTTTCATGTTGCCTCGATTTTCATGTCCATTGTTGGGTGGTTTTTCGGCACATGGTTTTTTGCCGATGGTTTTCTATTCCCGATTAAGGAACTAGGGTTGTTGAATAATCCAGGTCATTGGGTTAGGGTTTTGGATGTCGTTGGCTCCTATATGTATATTGTATTGTAAACAATGTATCACTATGAATGAATATAGAATATGCTAGTTTTCCCGGTTTAGGTTTCCAGGGGAAAATCTCTATGTAATGTTTGTATTTTCCATTGTATCTTTTCTGTTCTTTTATTGAAAATATGTTTGCAGTAAATATTGTACAAGGTTTCCTAAAAATTCAATTCGTCCAGGAAGCCCCTCTTAAGACTTGGGGCCTGGGGGTCGTATGCATTTGAAACATACCCTAATTTCCCAGAACCTTTGGCTTTGAATTTTAGAGTGAGAATCCATTGTCAAGCAGAGTGTTCCTCCACATCCATATAATCCAGACCCTAGAGGCTGGCTAATCCTCCTAAATCCCCTTCATCTACAATAACCACTGCTTCACATCCTAGCCAGATTTTATGAGTGATTCTTTTCATCATTCTGGAGTCACATTTAGTTTCTTGGATCATCACTATATCAACTTTTTCCTGAATGATTATTTTTCTTAACATTCTTTGTTTCGATAGAGCATTCAAAAATCTAATATTCCATGATGTAATCTTCATAATTAACATTTTGGTTGGGAGGGGAAGCAGTTATCCAGTAGGCAGACTACTTGGCTTGGATTGACCATTAAGGCCCTTGTTTCTTCTATTTTTTGTCTATCAGGTTTCCTCCCTTTATTCTTTTCTTCTCCAGGGCTCTTCTTCTGGGATTTGAAGGGGTTGGTTTTAATTCCCATATTTTTTGTGGTGGCTAATGACATTCCTTGGGAACTTCTAGTGGCTTTACCCTTTAACATATCTCTCTGCAACTTCCTTAGTAGATATATAGAAAGGTTATTTATATTCTGATCTCCATGAGCTTCACGTGGGGATGGCATATCGACTACAATTTCCTCGAGATCCATGTCCTAGGTTGTGTCGGTCTTTATATCCTCCTCAGACTCTAATTCCGATCCTTGGGTATCTTTCATCACTATTTCTCCTTCTACCACCTATTCTTTCCCTAGATCTAAAGTTGTCTTCCTTCTTTTAGGTAATTCCTCCCATCTTTCCTCTGCTTTTTTGGTTTCCTCCTTTTGAACCTTTGGGTTCTTTGTGACTAGTGGTTCACTTGGCTCCCCCTTTAGGACTTGGAATATATTAGTTGTGTTCTTAGCTTGGTTCACAACTAGTTGTTTAGGTGGGTGTCTTCCAACCTTTCTTTTTCTTGTAATTTTAGAGAATCCCTCTTGATTTGTCTCCCCTTTTGCTTTATTGGAGGGTTTGGTAGCATTTAGTGGGTAGTCCCTAAGGAGATGGCCATGGACATGGCATTTTCTACATCGAAAAGGAATGTGCTCATAATCAAAGGGTTGATTCCATTACTTGTCCTGATATGACACTATAATTGACTCTCAGAGGGCCCTTGCTAAATTCATATAGACATAGATTCTATCATAAGAGATGTACCTGCCAGTTTTTGTGACTTCTGATACCATAATGAAGGAGCCTAATGTGTTTCCAATTCCTTCAAGGATTAGAGGGTCCCAAAAATCCTTGGGGAGCGAGTACATTAGGATCTAGACAATGGCCATTGTAAAATATTCTTTCTCAGGAGTGAACCTCTATGTCCAATATCTCATATGCATCCCTTCCGAGTTGAAGAAATAGGGTCCTTATTCAAATACTTTGTCTTGATCCCCAATCTTTGAGAAGACAGTTGTGAAGAAACCTTTTGACCCTATTTGCAAGTCGATTTGACCCTTCACTTTCCATCTGGACTTCATCCAATGTTGTAAAGATTTATTTGAGGGCCAACTTCCCATAAATTTCCCTGTAAGGGAATGATCCTTCATCCATTGAATGTAGTTCCCAGTGTCGATTGATGTGACCTCATACTTGGGATTCTCATTTTGTTAAGTCCCTAAATAGATCTGAAATTATACTTCAGAAATAACCCTTAATCTCAACAAGAATAAACTAAACCATTCACCAAAATATTGAACACATGAAATAGAGAAACCCTTGACGTAGGGTAACACCATATATTAGTCCTTATGGAAGGATAAAACTCCTCAATAAATGCCCGCTTCTACGAATACAATATTCTTCACTATGCTTCAATACATTGCTTTAACTTCTTTATATAGCATTCTCTATCTTCTAGGAACATTCTAGAGAAGGAATCTTCTAGAAAGCCTATATATTATATCTAACTACCTTAATGGCTCTTACTTAATAATATAGTGGACTTAGTCCACCTTACATTGAATATACATAACCACATTCCCATTGGGTACCCCATATTACCTCCCTAGGTATACTACATTCCATCCCTCTTCACATGTTTCATTCTTGAAACACGTGAGGAAACCATTCAATATGATCGGATAAGCAATGTAGCCAAATGGTACCAAGTACAACCATCCATCCATCCTAATGGAAGCTTAACATGATGTCCAATTTCTGCCTTTCCACCCTGATCTTGATCTGCATCCTACCGATGTTTCCATGGGATTGGTTCTCTAACCTGATGTTGTCATGTAGTGTTGGTAGGCCTCCATGCACCTCTGGATTGGTTTCCTTTCTGGTTCCCTTCTGGTGCATAATTGCGTTGATGCTCACGCCCTTGTCTTGATGACTGTTGTTTCTCTATATGACGTGGATGAAAATATACAACAATTGTAGAAATCTGTGTTTTTTTCTTCAAATCTGCAATACATTGTGGCTCTTAGTTAATGACGTTCTTAGCTTCTTCATTGTGTACTTATTGTGGATTTGTTTCATCTCCTTTTGTAGACTTTGCCTCTTATTCAACTTTAGATTCTATAGTAACTTATTTTTTTGCCGTCGTGGGCCTTTCTTTCTTACTAAGTGACATCCTACAATGTGATTTTTTTTTCTTGTACCACAACTTCAAAAACGTCTTTTGCAGTTTAATATTAATTGTTTCCATTGATTCTATCCAAGGATATCCCAAAACAATATCGAGATCATTCATATCTATAGCATGAAAATTTGAATGCAACACATTTATCCATGGTAATCTTCAAATCTTTAAAAATTTGAACATTTTCACTCTCAACCTGTGTATTGTGAATATTCTTTGCAGGAACTTGCAATCTATTAACCAACTGAACATTTATAAAATTATGCATGCATCTAAGGTTAATAGAAATAATGATATTTTCTTTATAAATACATCTATGAACTTGTAATATAGAATTGTCACATGAAAATAAACCCTTGGTGCTCTCTTTGTCTTGTTTTCCAACATGAGACCACCTATCTAAGAGTAATTTTTCCAATTCTTCATCTAGAACTCTCATCAGATCGAAATAGTCCAATGAGTCCTCCCATGTTTCGACATCCTCTTTGAAATGAAGAAATAATGAAAATTTCCACTTTTCATTCAATTCTGACTTGTGGGACTTTAGAAATTCTTCAATACTAGGACCATTATCATTCCTAGTAAAATATATCTTGTTTGGAAGAAATATTCAACAAAAACTAAAGCTTACAAATAACGCAATGGGCAAATCGTGCGGCTTTTTACAGAAAAACCCTGAAAAAATGTCGAAATTAAAATGTTGATAACTTCACTTCCCAGACTCCATTTCGACTGATTTTTTTTTTAATCGTGTATTTTTCTAAGAGGAATTCATATCCAATTTGTTTTGTGAAATAATGCTAAATTTTTTTCATAACTGAACCTGAAGTGCCCCCCCATGCCACCCGTTTTTTAAATCTACAAAATAACCCAAAAATTCCTTCCCTTCTTTGGCCAAGGAAAGTGCTTTGATACTAAATGTTAAGTACCTGTGGAGGGATTGGGAGAGGGGGAGATCATGAATGGTCAGAGGGGAAGACTAAAGGTTGTGAAAGACATGTTTTAAGAGGTGGGGGTGAGGAGTGAAATGATAGCGAAGGCCTTCTTACCACTAACATTGGCCAACCAAAGTGAGATGGGAAGGGGCATGTATCCTGGGAACTACAACTATCTCCTCCTCCCATTTATGAAGCTTCCAAATCAAACTCAGTAATTCTCAAATGGGAAGAAAAGATCAGGATCTCACAGAGGAGATGAAAAGCAATGATGAAAGATGAGAGGAGAGGCATGCATGTTCATATTTATAGGAATTCACGACATGGTTGCTTCTGCTAATTGTGCTTTGCTTGCAGGCCAAGGAAAAACTTTCTTTCTTGTCTTCCAAGTAACCTCGCGTGAAGAAACACGTGAAGAGTCACCTTACACTATTGAATCATGGATGTGGCCAGCGGACGAAACAAATTTTGTTTGATAAATAGATTAGTCCAATTTTATAGGAAGTTATAGTTTTATGTGAATATAAGAATTTTGAGTATGGTATTTTAACAATAATAATTTAGTATGTTTTACAATAATTTAAATAATTTTTTTTTTTTAAATTAGTAAATTTTAAATTTTGAATATGGAATTTTATCTCTAATAATTTATTTTGGTTTAGAATAATTTAAATAATTTTTTTAATTAATTAATTTGAAATTTTAATAAAATTTAAATGATTTTTTTTCATATAATTTTTACATAAAAGTTAAAATTGTAATTTTAATACTTTGTTGCAATCGTCTCGAAGATATTTCATGGTTTTGTTGGAATTTCGCTCTATGGTGGTCTAGTTTCTATTTTTGTGTATGGGATATAAACCCTTTGTTATACTAGACTAACTAACTAAACTAGTAGCGGTCAGAGGGGTTAGGGAATTTTTAGGGAGACTCTTGGGTCAGGCTCATTCTGGTTTAATAGTTTGGCTCTCTTGGTGTCCTTGTCGGTGGTTGGTTCCTAGGCACGAAGGTTAGACAATAGGTATCTATGTTTTCCATTTCTTAGTGCCATTGGTTTTATTCAATGGTGGAGGTTGTTCCAGTTCCTTGTTCGCGGTACATTGGGTCCTCACATCCCTAGTCTCAGGTCCTTTGATTTTCAAGGCAAATTAATGTGATGCGGAGGCTCTTGAATCTAGTTGAAAGGGTTATAGGAGAAGGTGAAGGAATGTCTCTTGGCTTGCTCCTTGGGAGGCTACAACACCCTCTATGATTAGAGTTGAAAGGGTGGCCAAGAGGGCCAAGCAAACCTTCCAAACAATATTTTTGACTAAGTTAAAAGAAGAGGTTGACAACTTGGAGGAAATTGTTCTAGCGAAGTGGACACAAGTGGAAAACGCATAGATTGAGCAAGATTTTGAGGGGTGGTTCTCTGACTCTAGTTTCTCAAGGCGCAAAGACACCAAGGTTTTCAGATATATTGAGCACCACTAGCTCACCAATGCCCTCATTGCCCAAGTGCTCCAGGAGCAGGGAGCTCAAAACAAGCCATTGTTGGATAGATTCATGTTATTTGAAGCCAAGTTTGAGGTTGTCTTTAGGTTGGTCTTTGGTATCAAAATTGAGGTGGCATATTGGTAGTCCAATGATAAGGATGGCACTTGGAACTCCCAGGGGACCTCCTCGAATCCGATTATCATTGATGAGGATATTGAACGAGTCATCAACAATGTTGTTCCTGATCTTCAAGCACCCAAGCCTCCAAGCCCTTCAGGCAAGGATTAATAAATCTCTTTTTTGTCATTTTCTATGATCATCCTACGTTGTCACTATATGTAATCGTACTTTTTTATGTTCTATCATTATTAGTTTTATTGTCCTATTGTTATTTTAGTTCATACGAGATCTTGAATCTATGTAAATTGATTAGGCATAGACATGAAAACTATTATATACTTTGAATGCTATTATGATGCTCTTTATAGCATGATTTCCTTTTTGGCAAGCCACGAAGAACCATCGGTGTAAACTTTTTTTATACCATATTAATATAAATAAAACTTGTTAAAAAAATTATAATTTCAACATAACAATCAATTATAAAAAATAACACATCTATAAATTATCAAATTTTAATTAAAATAATCAAAATAAAATATTGTAATTAGTAAATAATTTTAAAATATAATTAATTTTATAAATATTATATTACAATCATAACTATTTTATAAATGGATTGTTTTTTTCCATTTTCATTTTAATTTATAAGGTATTAAGACCTCTTTATCAGTAGGACAAAATATTTAACTACTTACACTTTTAATTATGTTATTTTATATTTTATAAATATTTGTTTAATTTATTTTAATTAAAATAGTGAAAGTTATAACAAAAATTGATATAAAATATAATTATTTTTTAATGGTTTGAATGGACGTTAATTACTATCATTTTTAATATAATAATAATAATAAATTGTATACAACAAAAATTTAAAATTTAGTTTGATCATATATAATCATCAATCATCTAGTCTCCGAGGTGTAGGATAGTCGGTGACAGAGTGTGTTGTTAAGGGGTTCTGTGATGTTAACGTCACTGGTTTGAAACCCGCGGGGACAAAAAATCCAGCCATGTTAAGGGTTGGTGTGGCTCAGGCCGGGTGCGATCCTTGGGTGGTTTTGATGGCTTAGATGCTCCCGAGTCATGGTTTCTTCTTAGCCACATGTTAGTCCCACATGTCACGGACAAACTAACAAACAAAAACAAAATATAATCACCAATCACTAAACTATAATTCAACCTAAAAAAAATTTATTTATATTACCATGTATAAATATTACAATAAATTAATTCATTATATTAATATATATAAAGAACAACATGAGTGGGCCTAATGGTTAAGAACATGTGTTTCCTCCTGAAAGGTCACAAGTTCAAATCCAGAGGGGGTAGAGTATGTATACCTCCTTAAACTTTATGAATCAAATCGTTGAGCGAAGAAACATATTGGATTATTATAAGGTTTTGATATGATGTAAAATTTGTATAGAAATGTCTTTTAAGTTGTATGATGAAACTTTTAGCTATATAAATGAAAGTTGTATTAGTTAGAAAAAACGATATTTAAAAAAAAAATTGTTTTTTAATAAAATTATAATTTAAAAAATATATAAAAATAGTAAATTTTTTTAATAATTTATATTAAATTTAATTTCATGTATTTTGTTAATTAATATATAGATTAATATGTTTGTATATATTTATTTATTTATTTATTATTTTTTTTTTTGTGTCTACCACTATAACCTCCAGGTGTGCCCACGATGCCCCTTACGCCGCACACAAGGTAAGTCGGGGGGAATTGAACTCGAAACCTCATGGAACTTCATTTTCACGGCACTTGCCAATTGAGCTGCCCCCCCGGGGGCATGGTTGACTATATTTTGAATTAAATAAATAAATTTTATTAATTTCCACTATTTCATTTTTTTATTAAATTTATTAATAATTTTTTATTTAATAATTTTAATTATAAAATAATGATTTTATTTATGAAAGTTTTTTTCTTTTTATCTATTTAAATTAGTTTGGTTTTGTTGGATACATAGTTTTTGTGATTGTGTTACTTGTGTAAATATCATTGTAAATATTAATGAGGAGAAATATGAAGAATGGTATGTGATATGAAGAGTCACATAGAAGGGGAAAACTAACAATCAATCTTTATTGTATTTATTAGAGCAAGTTAACTCCATGATTTTTATAACAAGATTAATCTAAATAAATTAATTATTGAAATAATTATCAATTATTTAAACTAAGTAATATAATAAAAATAATAAGGGAGAGGATTATTTTATTATATCAAAGGTAGGTAGCATTAATGACAAAGATAAGGCAGACGGGAAATTAATGAGAGGAAAGATTCTAGAGAGGAGGATAAGAAAGAGGGAGTTGGACTCGGAGAAAGGATAAATGATTTTTTTAATTTCATTCATTTTCTTCCTTTCTTTTTTAATTTAAACTATAATTTTTAGAAAATTTTAACTATAAATTGAATTTAAAATAAAACTATTTATTTTTGTTTTTTAAATGATTGCTTTAATTCAAATTAAATATATATATATAAATATTTTTTTTTAATTTTTTTTTTTTTATATATATATATATATATATATATATTTATATATATATATATATATATATATATATATATATATAATACATTTATTTTATTTTTATGAATATAAATAAAAGAAACAAATATAAAAGTTTTTTTTTTTATAAGGGCAACTTACCCGTTAGACAAGGCAGAACTTGCATGGGATCCACGTGTTTCCCCCTCGCATTTCCACAAAAAAAAAAAAATTGTGCTTGTTTAAACCCTAAGTTATATGTTACTCATGATTTAGAATTGGCAGTTGTAATGCTAGCTCTGAAGCTTTGGAGGCATTAGCTGGTGGGACGAAGCTTTAAGCTCAAAACATACCATGAAAGCTTAAAGCATATCTTCACTCAACGGGATTTCAATGCTAGCTAGAGGCGATGGAGTGTGTTTATGAGTGAGTATGATTTTGGAATTTCATACATCAAGGGAAAGAAGAATGTGGTCGAGGATGCCCTCAACATAAGACCATGTATCTTCTCCTTGGTGCCCTTAAAATTTAATCTGAGGGAGCGAGTGTTAGGGGAACTTCTTGGAGATAGTTGGTATTTAAAGGTTACTTCATCCTTCCAGAGTGGGAGGCAGTTAGAACCAAAGTATGAAGGATATAGCCTTGAAGCAGATGGACTATTAAGATATTAGGGAAGGATGTACATCCCTGAAGGTGGGGATATTCGATGCATCGTACTCAAGGAATCCCATAGAGAACTTTACTGTACGCATCCAGGTGTGAAGAAAATGTATGGAGACATGGATAAGATTTTCTTCTGGGTGGGCATGAACCGTGATGTAGTCCATTTTTTCGCCAAGTGCCTTGAGTGTTAGCAAGTGAAGGCTAGTCATCACCACCGGACAAGTTTCCTACAATTGCATGATGTCCCTATGTCCAAGTGGGAAGTCATTTCTATGGATTTCGTTGTGCGATTTCCACTCACATCATTGAGGCATAATGCCATTCTTGTTATAGTTGATAAGTTGAAGAAGAGTGCTCATTTTATTCCAGTCAAATACACTTATGATGTCACTAATGTGGCACACATTTTTATAAGTGAGGTCATCCATTTGCATGGGTTACCCACTAATTTTTTTTTCAGATAGGGACTCTCGATTCACATCGTAGTTTTGGACAAGTTTTTAATCAACATTGGGGACTCAATTGAACTTGAGCACAACATATCACCCTGAAACAGATGGGAAAACATAAAGAACAAATTAGGTTATGGAAGACATCCTTAGGATGTATGTTATGGATAATAAAACCCATTGGAAGAAGTACTTACCTTTAGTAGAGTTCTCCTACAATAACAATTTTCACGGCTCAATTGGAATGTCGCCCTATGAAGCTCTGTATGGAAGGCCATGCAGGACATCGTTGAGTTGGGAAAGGTTAGAAGACCGAGTGACAGTAGGGCTAGAATTGATTCAAGAGATGGAGGAATAGGTGGTTCAGATTAGACAATGGCTAAAGTAGGCACATGATAGACACAAAAGTTATGTTGATGCACACAGGACTGGCCAAAGTTATAAAGTGGGAGATCATGTTTTCATTCATATCAGGACTAATAAGAGTACCATTCGGTTTGGGAAGGGGACAAAGTTGTCACCTCAATTAATAGGACCGTTTAAAATCCAAGAGAGAATTGGACCCGTTGCATATCGCCTCATACTCCCATCCCACTTGCATAAAACTCATAATGTTTTTCATGTATATGTTCTACGTCACTATATTGTTGATGAATCTCACAAACTAAATTGGAAGGAACTGCAGGTCTTGGACATGGGAACCATCATGGTCGAACCATTACACATATTGGACCGTAGGTTCTGACAACTCAGGAACCGTTTGGTAGACCAAGTTAAGGTTCAGTGGGACAAGTATATCCCAGGATATGGTACTTGGGAGGATGCAGAGACCTTACGATGAGATCATCCCTCACTTTTTTGACCACCTCAAGACTATGTTCCCGAAGGTTGGGTGTATGTAATGCCAAATTTTTACTTAGACAACTAGAATTACTTATGGCCTAATTGTATCTTATTTGCTTATTAGCTGTGAAACTATTAGTGATACACTTAAAATTTTAGACATATGGACTTATGTGAATGTCAATACTGTGAATGTTTATCGTTATTTGAATTATGATGGATATTATGCAACCTAATTCTAGCTTGAAAATTTTTAAATTTAAATTTGTTGGTACACAGATACCGAGTTATGATATCATTAAAAGCATTTTCATGATAATAATGTATGGATATGTATGAGTTTGTGTTATAAACTAATCTGCAGATTAATGGGCTATTGAATAGCCAAAGGATAATGATAATAAATGGTTAATGTCATGAACATCGACCAAAGGAACAATATGGTATGAATCTTTGTTTATGAAATTATGTTGGTTCAAATGAATTGCTATGATATGTGGGGAAGTGCAGGTTTTCAGGTAGTGAGACTGCCTGAAACTGAATAAATACGATGAAGATATCTCAACAATAGAGTTCCATTGTATGGTCCATGATAGGGTGTTGACCCTATTTCTATCAGGAGGGGTGGAGCCATTTCCCACCGTGTATCCTCTAAAACTTGGAGTCATGGGAGGATTGTGTTAGATCATGCTCCCCTGGGCGTGTGATGATGATTGTTAGTTGCCTGCTAGGGAAGCTTGGTCAAGGCAGTTGACACTTTCAATTACGAGTTCTATCTATAGTTAGGTCAATATAGTTGATGCTCCAAGATAGTCCGACAGAGGAAGGATAGAGATAGAAGATGGAAGTAGGTTAGGGAGGCAGAATAATTATAAGTAGTTGAGAGTGTGTGGGGTTTCTAATCTTATAGAATAAGTGTCTTATTTTCTTTTGTTAAAAAAAATGCTTAATTGAGTTTCAATTATCTAGTTAAATGTTGTTTTTTACTAAATTATTATAATTAAAGGATTATGCTAATATTGTAAACGGTTGATTTATTCTTATGAAGATTAATTGTATTAGATATGTTAATTATTGCCATTAGTACACGCGCGAGTTTTGTATGTGTTAGCTACACATACATGCCTTGCACATGTACACTAGTATGTATGAGTGTTTTAAATTAATGATGTTGCTTATTTGATCTGGATGTATGAATCATCTATTATTACTCTTGTATTGAAAATTACTATAACTTTGGGATGAAGTTTCTTGAAGGGTTAGTGTATGTAACAACCTGATGGCATAGGGGTAGACCTAGGGTTCAATAATTCAACAACGCACCAAAAAAACCCTAACTATCGGCCCTTTTGGAAACACCCATGAAGCAGATGAAGTCTCACCCAAGGTAGAGGCAGGGGGGGGTTGTAGGACTCATGTGTCTACAACCTAGCTGGGACATAGATATGTGATTACAACACTTAACAGAGCACTTAGTAAATAATATGCATTAGTTCATGAGTCTCATTCACATCGAAGATTAAAGCCTATTTATAGATCAACGCAGTAACAATCAAAACAAATCCCTTAAAACATCTTAGCACATAACATTAAATTATATCTGACATTCATCATACATAAAGCACTAAGCACCAACATTAGATGCATCCATTATATGTTATAACAACAACACTAAGCAAATAAGCACATAAATAACATCAACAACATCACACAAAGCACTTCAGAACACAGGATATACGTGGTTCACCCCAGTGTGGGGCTATGTACACCAACTTCTTCTTCTCTTATTTATTAATATTCAAGCTTTCTACATTCTTCGGATCCTGTGCACAAAGCCACAGAGCGCAACTCTACGGAGGATAGGAGATCTGTGCGCAGTCCACTAGATCCTCATTCCCAAAATCAGGTCAAGGCACAAAGACAACTCCTTATTAGCACAAAGCCTTATACAGTCTATGCGCAAAGCCTCTTACAATCACTTGCACTTAGCTCTGCAAGTCTTAACATACTCTTTTCATGAAGCCAACTAGTCATGCACTAAGCCAACCAACAACTAGTAGTCTCCTCTTACATCGCCTAGATACCTATTTATACATTTACAAAAATCCCTAAACATGGGTAAAACCCATGGGTCGACATCCCTTAACCCATTACATAAACCCTAAAATCCCGAAAATCCTGCAAAACAAGTGAGATCCCGCGATCTCAGTGATCAAAATCTGGACCAGGGGTCAAATTTTAGCTCAAAAATAAACGTTCTCGGAATTGCCTCAAAACGAACGAGAGCGTAGCCCTCGTCATCACGAACCCAACACAATTCATTTCGTCTCAAATAGACATCGAGAGTGAGAGATATCGCGATATGTCCGAATCGCCAAACAGGGAAAAAAAAGGACGATGACTGGGCAGTCCGTACAGGCTGACGTGGCAGAGGTGACGTGGCTTGACCATACATGATGATGTGTCAATTTCAGATTGGTAGTTTTGGGCGAATCGTTTGTTGACACGTGGCAAGGTTTTGGCAAATGGTATGGTGCCACGTGGCCTAGTCATGGGCTGCCACGTGGCACCCCTTTATTGGCTTATGGTTTGTTGTTTAAAATTTTATGGATTCCGTGGGATTCGAACCTTGAACCTCCTCCACCAGTCAAAGCTTTAACAAAGTCCGCCCTGCCAACGCACCATGTTTTGTTCCTTGTTATATTGATGGTTTCATATATATTTAAATTCAAGTGTATGTGTGGTTTGGGGCCGCGACCGGGCCAGGGCTTAGCCCCAGCCCTTGGTCGCGCGTTGTTTTATATGTGACCCACAACTATATAATATGGTGTGTATGCGCGTGTTTGCATATATGGTTTTAAACAGTTATGTAACCAAAAATTACTGCCACTTGTTACTTTGTTATTCGTTTGTGTAATGGAGCCCGCGGTCTTATGTGTTGATACATATGACCTTTACTTTGGCGCGGGGTTTAAAATTTGGTTTGTAACAAACGATTAGCCCATGGTTTCGGGTGCTTATCCATATTCCCATGGCTTTGGCAGTTAGGGGCTGGGTGCGCCCTAACCGTTCGACAGTTTATCTAGTTATGCGGTGCTGGGTTTAAACATGCATTTTGGAGTGTGTTCTGGGTTCAAGCACACAGAGGTGCATTTTGGCGAACCAGTTTCAGCAAGCTTGAAGGAAAAGGATGGCAGGAGGCCTATCTTCAGGGATGATTTTAAGGATGGAAATTTATTTTAAAATGTAGAAACCTTGGAGAATATTACTAATCCTTCATATGCCAACTATAAATGTTTGGCGATATTTTTGTAAAAATATTCAAATTTCTAAGGATTTTATATAGTTTTGATAAAATTTTGGTGATTTTTAAGGTAAAATAATTTTATCCTATATAATTTGGGCGAATCATTTTTAAAATAGCGAATCTCATTTTTGGAAAAACCATGGAAAATTAGCCCATGAGCGAAATTTAGCCCCTAAAATCATCCATGCCTATCTTTCTCATTTTTTGGCCGATTGAGGTGCTGTAAAAGCCTAGCTAGGGGTTTTTGGACGTCCTGAATCCATTGGCATTGTTATCAAGTCCATTTGAAGACTTCTTATGCAGGTTTTTCACCATTGAAGTTTCAAGAAGCTCCAGGGAGCTTGAAGCCCTCATTGATGGAGCACATGTTTTGGTGAGTCTATGTTTGTTTTCTGTGATTGAAAAATCATTTTTGGCTAATTTTTATGCTCTGAACACATTGGGATAGGTTTCAGAGGCTTTTGAGGACTTTTACAGGTGTTTTTTCCAAAGAGAAGCTCAGTGAAGCTTATGGCCACAT
>JZKD02S0057184.1:222794-251637 GCA_000966675.3 Picea glauca | reverse complement strand
AAAGACCAGCTTCTTCAAAAGTTGCATGAGATGGAGATTCAACTCCATGAGGCAAAAGAAACCCTTACCAAGTACATGCATGAACATAAGGTATGCAATGTTAGTTTATCTTCTATTTCCTCACAAGATGAATGTTTTGGTGGTTTTGAAAATCACACAAGAGGAATAGGGTCCAAGTTATTGTTGAAAATGGGCTATGAAGGTAAAGGGTTAGGCAAGCATGCACAAGGCATTGTTGAACCTATTGTTGTTGAAGAGAGACCCAAGTATTGTGGTCTTAGATATGAATGAAGAGATGGAGCAAATTCCAAATTCGAGGAGACAAGGGAAAAAGTTCCAAGCACAAATTTTGTTTCAAGTTCACCTCCTCAAGAAGGCTTTAAAGGTGAAAGTTCAAGAACTTTTTTTGAAATTTCAATACCTCCAGCATGTAAGGCTTGTGTTCAAGATGAATGCAAATGTGTGAAACGAAAGAGTTGTGACAGCGATGAGGACAAGGACACTGTTGTTGGTCTTCAAATGAGAGCTTGTAACTCTTCAGATTCACCTCCTCAAAGAGGCGATAAAGGTGAATGTTCAAGGTATAATTCTGCTTATCATTCAGTTGCTTTTGATTATGTTAAGCATTATAAATTTGTATGTAATAATGGAAGGAAGAATCCATGTACATATTGTGGTTTATATAACCATCATGTTTCAAAATGTTGGAAAAGAATGACCAATTTCAGAAAACTTTACAAGCAAAGACAACGTGAAAAGAGGATGCAAAAGATTTGCACTCATTGTCAGAAGCGGGGTCATCTCATTGACCAATGTTGAACATTGCATCCAACTACTCATCAACAGTACAAGAAGCGGTTGGATAAAGAGATTGGCAAGAATGGAAGTGGAGATTCCATCATTGATGTGAGTCAAGATGATTCACAAGAGGATGATGTTCAGCAGAAAAAATCATCGTTGAGTTGGCTTGGTAAGAAATGGTTGGATTTCTTGAGCAAGTAAAGCTTGGATTTTTCTGTTGTAAATACACTTTTCAGCGTTATGTGTGCATTTATGGGAAGCATGATAAGTTGCAGCAGTTTATCACAACTTGCATGATGCAAGATGCATGTGAATGCAATTCATTTTGAAGGCATTTTTGTTGTTGCATAAATTCGCCAGGAGGATGTAAAAGATGGATATGATGTTCACTTGTTACTGCCATTTATCTTTTACATTTCAACCCTTATGTACCCACATGTTTCGAGGTTATGTACTTATGTTTGTACTGAAAGGAGAGTTGAAGAGTCATGAACATGCATTTGTTTTTATGTATGTGTAAGTAGTGAACCTGGTGATGGTTCATCATGAGTGATTCGTGATTGTAACATGATTGTATATCATGTTTGTCAACTTGTCAGTTTGGGAAGGTCGATATGTTTCAAATGAGTCTCGACTGGTGTTGATGATTTTCTGACGATTATGTTGTGTCAATCGTGTTGTTCGACTTGTGTTTAGTCGATGGTGTTTATTGACTTGAAAGTTGATTTTGAGTACACCATGATGCAGGAAAACACCATGTGCTTTGATGAAGTATGAGATGCGACAATTTTTTTTGAAGGGAAAAAGACTTTGTTAAAATCATTTTTTCAGTCTTGTATAATTTGTTTTCAAGATTGATGGTTTTCTTGGCTTGTGACAAGATGTCGTAGGAAAGTTTTGCAGCCATTAGAGAGTTGATTGTGTTGACGCCAAAAAGTTCGAAAGAGGGACTTGATTCTCAGTGGGAAGGTTGGCATTCTTCCAAGCACACAGAGAATAGTGGGTCAGCAACAACTAGAGAACAGTGGTTGAGGGACATAGCCAGTTGCAGTGCAAGGCATGTCAAAGTATTCAGGTGATTGTCGAAAAGTCTTTTCAAGTAGAATTAGTTGATATAACTTGAAAGCATATAGATAATCATAAGATTTTGTGGGTCCAAAAGCCTTTCAGTGGGAAGGTGTGATCAAAATCTGGACCAGGGGTCAAATTTTAGCTAAAAATCAACGTTCTTGGAATTGCCTCAAAAAGAACGAGAGCGTATCCCTCATCATCAGGAACCCAACGTAATTCGTTTCGTCTCAAACGAACGTCGAGAGTGAGAGATATCGCGATCTGTCCGAATTGCCAAACAGGGAACAAAAAGGACGCTGACTGGGCAATCTGTACAGTCCGTACAGGCTGACGTGGCTTGACCGTACATGATGATGTGTCAATTTCGGATTGGCAGTTTTGGGAAAATCGTTTGTCGACATGTGGCAAGGTTTTGGCAAATGGTATGGTGCCACGTGGCACCCCTTTATTGGCTTATGGTTTGTTGTTTAAAATTTTATGGAGTCCGTGGGATTCGAACCCCGGACCTCCTCCACCAGTCAAAGATTTAACAAAGTCCGCCCTGCTAACGCACCATGTTTTGTTCCTTGTTATATTGATGGTTTCATATATATTTAAATTCAAGTGTATGTGTGGTTTGGGGCCGCGACCAGGCTAGGGCTTAGCCCCAGCCCTTGGTCGCGCGTTGTTTTATATGTCACCCACAGCTATATAATATGGTGTGTATGCACGTGTTTGCATATATGGTTTTAAACAGTTATGTAACCAAAAATTACCGCCACTTGTTACTTTGTTATTCGTTTGTGTAACGGAGCCCGCGGTCTTATGTGTTGATACATATGACCTTTACTTTGGCGCGGGGTTTAAAATTCGGTTTGTAACAAACGATTAGCCCATGGTTTCGGGTGCTTACCCATATGCCCCCTATCCGTTCGAAAATTTATCCAGTTATGCAGTGCTGGGTTTAAACACGCATTTTGGAGCGTGTTCTGGGTTCAAGCACACAGAGGTGCATTTTGGCGAACCAGTTTCAGCAAGCTTGAAGGAAGATGATGGCAGGAGGCCTATCTTTCTCATTTTTTGGCTGATTGAGGTGTCGTAAAAGCCCAGCTAGGGGTTTTTGGACGTCCTGAATCCATTGGCACTGTTATCAAGGCCATTTGAAGACTTCTTATGCAGGTTTTTCACCATTGAAGTTTCAGGAAGCTCCAGGGAGCTTGAAGCCCTCATTGATGGAGGACATGTTTTGGTGAGCCTATGTTTGTTTTCTATGATTGAATAATCATTTTTGGCTAATTGTTATGCTCTAAACACATTGGGACAGGTTTCAGAGGCTTTTGAGTACTTTTACAGGTTTTTTTTCCAAAGAGAAGCTCAGTGAAGCTTATGGCCACATGTAGAAGAGGTCATGCCCGGATGAGCCATGATCCGTTTTCAGAGTTCTATTATTCATTTTTGGGGTTTTTATGTGTTCTGATCTCAATGGTATAGTATTTTTTTCCACTGGAGTTGAGAAGCAACTTGTAAAAGAACTTTTGACTAATTAATCCCATAGAGCCAAGTCCATTGATGGAGGCTCAAGGAGATGTAGCCCGGAGGGGGGTGAACTCCTTTATCATGTTGTTCTTGTTGTGAGTTTGTTGGTTTATTTGCTGCAAGTTGTGTTGCTGTGTATTTATTTCAAGTACATATTTAACCATATAAAAGAACATTTGCTCACACAATCATTTACAAGAAGATACATGAACTTAACACATAAGTTTATCTTGTATATTTTAACACATGAAGCAAGGTCCTGTAAAGTTTATTTTAATGAGGTAGAGGGTGCTTGCATAGAATAACAAGTCATCCTTATATTTTCAGATCACTCAGCTCCGCCTAGGTGCCCCATCTTTGACCATCCTGTCGAAGTCCCAAAAACATGACCAATGTTTCCTCAAAACTTGGTTGAGGGCCAACAGGCCCCCAACACTCACTTGTGACTCATCTCGAGTCACTCAAATATGGGAAACACTACTTCAAAGGCATTGATATTAACTCAAGTTGCCTCAACTTGTTGCTTCGCCAGAGCTTCCTTCTCGACGAACTCCTGAATTACTTGCTCGGTGGCAGGTCGTTCCAGGCGTTGTTCCATTTTTGTGACCACCTATTCCAGCTGTGAACCTTGTCCTTCGATCTCTTCAAAAAGTGTGCAGGCTTCGTCCTACACCAACTTGAGTCTCTGTGTAACCTCCATAACTCTTCTTTGGATGGAAGTACCCTGTTGTTGAACTACGTGTTGTTCCTGTGGTATTTTCATCTTCTCGATTGCAGTAAGAAGCTTCATCTGTGCTTGCATGGTGGATGCCTACTACTTCGCCTCCTGGAGCTGTGCTTCTAATTTCCTCAGCTCTGGATCTTCTGCAAGGCACTCATAGGTCTGCTCACTTCAATCACTCAATTGCTTACACTTTGAGGCCAATGCCCTAATTCTTTCTAATGCGTTCATGGTAGCTTCTTCCCTCTGATCGCACACTTCTTGCGAAGTGCTAGGTACTGCTTGGAGTTCTTACTCTATGATATGTGTTTGAAGCTTCTGAATGGCTTCGACAAGCTTCCCCACTTGCATCTTAGTTGACTTTGGTTCCTCTTGTGTCAAGTCCGGCATAGAGAGAAGTGCTATAATGATTGCCTCTTTGAACATAGTCTTCTCTAAAATTAGTTGGTCTTTTTCTTTTTGCATCTTCTCTTTGTCTTCCTCGAACATTTCCTTAATTTCATCTTTCTCCTGCTGCACAATTCAAAGATGCTCTAAGACCTACTCCTTTTCTTTCTTCATGGCTTCTACAACTTTTTCCTTTTCTTCTTGGACTCGACGAAGTCGAGCCTCTATTGCATCGACTAATCTTCGTAATTGGGTGGGCTCATCCCCCAATTATACATTTTCTGTTGAAGAAGGCGTAGTTGGTACTGCGTGGCTTGGATGGATAGATTGGTGTATGTCCTTGAGATCCTTCTCTATTCTGTCATACAGTGTTTCTTTTTTTGCTTCATGTCTCTGCAAGATATCTTCTGAAGCGTCCTCCATGTTTAAGATGATGAGATATACATCGTCCACTGTGAGCACATTCTTCGATTGAGGCTTATTGGTGCGGGCCTTCTTTCTTGTCAAAGGTTTCTCCGGGGAAACCTTCCTCTTCTGCGATGTTTATGCTATGGTGAGGGGATCCTTCGACGATGTAGCTTTGCCTTTCTCTTGATTTTCTCCTTATTCCCCTCCTTCCTCTTGGTTCGCTTCGTCTCCTCCTCCTCCTGTAGGTGAATCAAGCCTACTCTCCTCTAAGGAACAATCTTCCTCATCAGTTTCTATGTTATGCACTTCCTCCTTTTTCTTTTGTCCATCATATTCAACTCGGGTGACCAATGGACTTCCTATGACGTCGGGATCGGAGAGTTCTGCATCTTCCACCGGTACAAGAAACTCTGCTGACCATTATTTAGTGATCTCTTCCATGTCTTCATTAGTCAGATTATAATAAGACTACAACTCCTCCTTACTTTCATCCCTGCGTGCAGTGATGTAGATGAATTGTCGGTTTGCGCGGAACTTCACGAACGATCTGTACCGATGGAGTGTATTCGGTGTCATCCGTGGAAATGATTCAATGGCGTGATTCAGTTGTAGGTAGTAAGCATGGAAGACAACATTCAACTGCCACTGCTTTGCCATGTCATTCGTGTACCACAGGGTGGAGAACCTTGCAGCCAATGGCTTCGATGGCTCAACTTCTGGGAACGTTGCTCCTTCTGGCATTTTCCAGGCGACAAATGCGATCAGTACCAATAGCTAACTGAAATGGAATTCATACCCTTGATCTTGCACTTCGCGACAGTCCTTTTCCAGCTGGTTGATGAGGTACCTTTCCCAATTCATCTCCATTCCTTCTACGCACTTCCCTACGAGGTCCAATACGAATCCTGTGAATTGTGTCGGTCGGTTACTTCTGACAAGCTTTCCAGTGATCAGTTGGTAAGAAAGGTGCACTGCGCCATCCTAGATAGAGGCTACCTTATAGCCTCTCTTTCCCTTCTCTACATTGCCATAGTATTCCTTGATGCATTGTGCCAGGGAGCGGTTTGAAGTCTTCCCTGGGTAGAATTGTTGAGGGTCTGGTCCCTACATGCTCAATCTAGTGATCAGATGGATAAGTGTCAGATCCACAGTGATGCGCCTATCTAACCAAAGATAAACTCCATGATATCATGACAAGAGGAGTTTAACGCAAGCGTTAACCTCCTGATGTCGGTCGAAGTGAGGGATCTTCATCACGTTCAAAATCGTTGATCACGCGAGCTCCTTAATCCATGGATGGGGAAATATTTGAGGCTTCTTCCCAGTCGTCTTCATCAGGTACCTGTGTGACACAAGCATCACGTAGTTCTTCCGGTCTCTGAGGTTGAAGTCGCTGATCTTGAGAGCTAGGATCAGTCCCAACTGGGGTCCAACTATGCGTATCCCCTTTGGGAGTTACGCAGTGATCAACTTGTACTCAAAGTCACACGGGACACTGTCATGGATAACTACACTAGCCAAAGGTGGTATGTAATATGGCAAGACCAACGGGATCTGCTTCGCATTAGCCAGATCATCGCAGTGCTTGCTTCGTTTCTTAGTCACAGTTCGGCTAGACCAACGTCCAATCAAGGGGGATGCTTGCAATGCACCAGTCGACGACAACTGTATTCCTACAAACATGACTTTCTCAGCCATGAGATCCATAAGAATCTTCTCCATAGACTTTTCTAACACACTATGTTTGCCTGAAATTCACACTTGTAATCAAGGGGATTGGAATCAGGTAGGTGAACATGTAGACAAGGTAATCAAACAAACAACGAGGTCTGGAAAACACAACGTGGTATGCAATTGTTTCTTTTTTAGCTGAGATAAGAACAAGTGGCAAAAAGAGGTCCCAGCACAACATCCAACAGGTTAAATAAGCAACGTCATAACAGATTCCTCCAACGGGTCGGAATGCCTCAATCAATAAGGATCAGTCCATTGTGGCATGGTCCCAACGGTCCAACGACAGTATTTCCGGCAATAACTGTGTTTCTGACCATTCTGGAGCGTTATTCTAATGGTCGACACACCTACAATGGTCATATAGCTTCGTTGTGGTGAAGTCCCATTCTGCGTGGTTCTGCTATTCCGGTAAGGTTCAAGTTCTGCAAGCCTGCCTTTTGCGAAGTCTTCTCTGGAACTTCCTGTAGTTTTTCTAACTTTGTTTTCTTCTTACTGAGCCTTCTTTCCTTCTTTCCTGTAATCTGAGTCTTTGGTTTCCTTTTTCCATTCTTATTATTATCTTCTCTTAGCATAGTAACTTCGCATTGTTGAGGTTCTTTCAAAGGGTTCAAAGGTAATACCTCTTGGATTAGTCGCTCTATTTTTCTAGTTATGAAGTCCCTTAATTCTTGTTTTTTTGTTCTATAGCTTCCTCCTCTACTTTCCTTCGGATCTGATCTTTCTCAATCCAGGTCTTTCCTAACAAAAGTGAAAAAGGAGTGTTGTTCTCAAAAAACTTAATGACTTCAAATTCTTCTTTGATCACTGTTTCATGAGAAATCATAGGTACATTAGTAACTCTTCCACATAGGGTTATCATCTTTCCTTTCAATAGGCCTATCCTTCCCAATGAAGGTATCATAGCTGGCTTTCCCAAAATTTCCCAAGTGCTTTTTGGCATGATATTCACTTGTGTTTCCTCATCCAAGACACAATCTATGTCGAAGTCTCTTATTTTTGTTTCTATGTGCTTCTTCTCTTTTAAGATCTCTGGTAAACTGATGTCTCTGTGATCATTCAGTGTTTCTTTCAGTTGTAATAACATAGTCTCTTATTCTTTCTAGTTTTCTAACATATCCTTAGTCCCTTGGCCTTCTTCATAGTTTTCTTGTCTCATGTTCATCTTTTTAACTTTAGCAATCATCCTTGGGAAATACTCAACCTCATGACCAATAACTTTACAACAAAGACAAATAGGACCTACACCAGGGCATTCCTTAGCAAGATGTCCCGATCTTCTGCAATTATAACACAGTTTCAATCCTCTCTTTCTTTTAAATGATCCCCATCCTTTCTTGTACTGTGCACTGAGATCACCGTGTTGGACCTGCAATCTCAAAAAATTCTTTCTAGGTTCCTGCATCCACTTGTTAGTCCAAAAATTCTTTCTATGCATAGGAATAACATATCTTTCACTATCTCTACCAAATTTATTCAAATCAAATCTTTCTTCTAGTTGTGCCCTAGTTTTCAGACTAGGACAAAATCTATCAAACATACCTACATTCATACTTTCAAAGAAAAATATTCCACTTATCTTACCTTTACCAGAGCACAAAGCTTTAAGATCTACCTCTTTTCTTCATATCAGGTTCCTTTCTTAGCACAAAGCTTTGAAAGATGATTAAAATACTGTGCACTACAACAACATATCTACACACAGAGCTTCCTCTTTTATTCAATTCCCAACAATCACAGTTTCAGGTCCCGGCAACAGAACCATTTGTTGGCACAGGGGTAGACCCAGGGTTCAACGCTTCAACAATGCACCAACAAAACCCTAACTACTGGCCCTTTCGACAACATCCATGAAGCAGGTGAAGTCTCACTCGAGGTAGAGGCAGGGGGGGTTACAGGACACATGTGTCTACAACCTAGCTGGGACAGATATCTGTGATTACAACACTTAACATAACACTTAGCCAATAATATGCATTAGTTCATGAGTCTCGTTCACATAACAGATTAAACCCTAATTACAGATCAACACGGTAACAATCAAGATCAAGACCTTAAAACGTCTTAGCACATAGCATTAAATCAGATCTGGCATTCATCATACATAAATCACTAAGAAACAACATTAGATGCATCCATTATATGTTATAACAATAACACTAAGCAAATAAGCACATAAACAACATCAACAAAATCACACAAAGAACTTCACAACACAGGATATACGTGGTTCACCCCAGTGTGGGGCTACGTCCATCAAATTCTTATTCTCTTCTTTATTAATCTTCAATCTTTCTACATTCTTCGACTCTTGTGCACAAAGCCACAGAGCGCAACTCTGCGAAGGACAAGAGATCTACGTGTAGCCTGCCAGATCCTCCTTCCAAAAATCAGGTCAAGGCACAGATCCAACTCCTTATTAACACAAAGCCTTATACATTTTGTGCACAAAGACTCTTACAATCACTTGCACATATCTCTGCAAGTCTTAACATACTCTTTGCACGAAGCCAACTAGTCATGCACTAAGCCAACCGACAACTAGTAGCCTCCTCTTACATCGCTTAGCTACCTATTTATACATTTACAAAAAGGCCTAAACATGGGTAAAACCCATGGGCTGACATCCCGTAACCCATTACATAATTCCTAAAATCCCCAAAAGCCCACAAAACAAGTGAGATCTTGCGATCTCAGCTCTGCCTGGGCGCTCCATCTTCGACCAGTTTGTCAAAGTCCCAAAACCACGACCAATGTTTCCTCAAAACTTGGTCGAGGGCCAACACAACCCAATTAGATTAATTAATTATCATAATTAATTAAGGTAAATTAAATCATTAATGTACTAAAAGTAAATTTATTTAATCATCAATCTATCTAAGTAAATTAATTATTGAAATAATTACTTATTATTTGAACTAAGTAATGTAACAAACATAAAAGGGAAGGGCATTATTTTATTGTATTAAAGGTAGGTAAAGAATTAATTGCAAAGATAAGGCAGATGGGAAACTAATGGGGGGAAGGATTCGAGAGAGGAGGATATGGAACAGGGGGTTGCATTGGGAGAAGGGACAAAGGATTTTATTGGGAGAGAATTTTTGGAGGGGGAGGAGAAACTGGGAAGAGAAGAACGGATGCAAAATTTCTCTATGGGTTTTTACTAGTGGACTGAAGTTGCTAGGATTTCAGGCTCGAGGACTAGGAAATATGATTTCTTAGAGCTAGGGAGATGGTGAGGCTTTGCTCCTAGTTGGTTGGGAGGATTCAATTTTAGTTCAGTTCTCAAGACAAGTGATGACCAGAAAGAAATAAAGGGGCAAACTGAAAAGGGAAAACTTCTCTTCAACAAGTATTTCACTGATTTTACTTATTGTTGTTTTTATGTAAATAAAAGTTAAAAATGCATACCTATAACCTGGAATTTAATTGTTTATATATTAGAACAGGACCAGAAATTACAACCATAAATGTGATATTATATTTACTTGATGAATATACAAGCATAATTTAGAGAACAAATTATTGTTAAAACTCTGAACCCTGATATAAGGAGGAGACTCATATTTAATTTACCTTAATTAATTATGATCATTAATTAATCCAATTTGGTTGTTACAATTCTCTCCATTAGCGTTTCATTTCCCATAGAAACGTCTCTACCATATGTCTCTCTGTCTCTTTGCAGGCATGCCAACTTTGGTCGATTCCATGTGCTCATTAGTGGTAAAGTATTTCAGACATTCCTCTCTTTCCTTTGTGCGACTCTCTCTTTGCATGAAACCCTTAGTCGGGTATTCTTGTATCTTTCTTCTGATGAAATTCTAGTGAACCCATTCCTTGTGCCCATTTATTTTCATTATCCGTTCATTATCTTCCTATGTTGACAAAGTTGGTGGTCTTTTTGACTGGATAGACTTGTGTGAGCGCAATGTCGGTGTTCAAGTTGCTTGTTGAGGTTGTAGAGAACTTGGAATAGGGTTTGTAAGAAGGGGAACTCGTTCACTGCAACCTCCTGGGCACTGTGACCAGTTCACGACCACAATAGCTACATGATCAACTATGCATCTCTTCTTGCATAACCACTTATACATACCTCTTTCTTCGTACAACTAGATTTCATGCACACCTATGAAAATGATTCCTTGGCAACAAAAACATTTCCATCTTATAATTCTTCTTCATCAATGTGTGTTATCAAGGTATGTAGAGCCAAATTGAATTTTGTTGACAATTATCATGTTCAATCGGCTACAAAGTCGATGAAGTCTTCCAATGCTTCAAAAATGAAAGTTGTGATATCTTTATTGTGATCGCTAGAGGAGTTGTAGCTTCTGATGATTCACATTATCATGTCATGCCAAACAATATCTTGGGGTATGAGATGAATAATTATAAAACAATGGTCATCAATTTCATGGAAGGATATCTTGAAGGTGATGTGTTTAATATCGAATTTGAGTCAAAGGTCGACTATCTGATATGTGATGATTGGAGCGAAGATAAATTCTTTCGATAATATTATTCTCCCTTTGATATAAAACCAACAGATAATGGTGGGTTATTCGATATGAATATTACAAGTAGAGAATTCCACAATGTGTTTGAATCTGACTTCCACCATTAAGAAGACATTGATAGGCGTTATTATGAAGGCATGCAATGTTATGGCTTTGAATACAAAAAGATCACTAAACCCAGAAGCCTAGATGTTGCCTATAATGTGAAACGTGGACTTGATCATATCAATATGAAATATGATGATAATTATGGAGAAAGACCAAGGTTTAGCAAATTTGATGGAGGCATAATCCATCATTCTAGTAACTCGAACCTACTACTTGAGAATCTTGTTCTTAGGTACCAGTATATGCAGGAGAGGAAGTCATGAAAGGAATGAATGATCGATTATGACAATGGAGAAGTTGCAAATTTCATAGGCAGGGATGGAAATAATAACCACGATGAGAGATTTAATCTTCACTGTGACCATTGTGGAAAGAATGGGTCACATGAAGCAAAGAACTGTATAATCCCATGGAAGAAGATTAAAGACAAACAAAATCATAAAGAAGAAAAAGGTAAAACATCAGATTCGACGAAAGGTGAAGCACTTGAATATGCTCATTATATTGTTTCCCATTGCAATATAGGAGTAACTGGAGATTTGTTTAACATTTCATTTGCTTGTTGGAGAGATGCATGTCTTCTTGAAACATGTGCAACTTGCCACATGACCTTCTAGAGAGAATTCTTCAAATATTTCAATGATAATGTAGATGGTATAGTTTATTTTGTAGATAAATCAAGTCTCAAACCTTTAGTATTTGGCACCATATGCTTAAATTGCATGGACTCCCATATTATCTTCTGCATGATGTGCTTTATTTTCCTGAGTTGTGAATAACCTTGTTGTTGCTTGTGAACATCCAATAGCAAGACCATTGTGTTCATATCTTCGATGGCAAAGTCAAAATAAGGAAGGTTTCTGACAACATGGTTTTCATGACTAGAGTGGAAGATGGAAGACTGTTTAAGTTGAAAAGTACATATGTGCATGCACATAATTATGCATAGTTCTCTCATCACAATGCAGGTACAATGTCGTCTAGTCTCTTGTGGCATGCTAGATTTAGTCACATTAATTATGAGAGCCTTCATTTGCTGAAAAATACTGGTCTCTCAGGTTTGCCTACTATTCCTAGGAACTTGAAGCAATGTGATGCTTGTATCCTTGGAAAGCATAGAAAACAACCCTTTCATGATTCTAATTCCAGAGCATGTAGAAACCTTGAACTGATACATTCTGATTTTTGTGGCCTTATGCTTGTTCCATCTACAAATGGAAATAAATATATTGTGTATTTTATTGATGATTACATTCTAAGGATGTGTTGGGTGTAGTTGTTGAAAGAAAAATCGCAATTGCTTTTGAAACTGTTAAAAATTTTCATGTGCGGATTCAAAATGAAGCTCAGTCTCGTATTGGCTCTCTTCACACTAGTAATGGAAGAGAATATGCATCCAATAAATTTAAAAAATATCTACATCAACATGGGATCACAAATCAAACCGTAGATCCATACAATCATCAATAGAATGGTGTAGCTGAAAGAATGAACATGACTCTCCTAAATGTAGTTCATTCCATGATGTTTTTCAAAAATCTTAAATTGATGTTTTGGACTGATGCAGTTCTATGTGAAGTTATGTGAAAAACAGGTGTCTATCTCATACTCTTGAAAACAAGACTCTTTATGAAATGTTGTATGACCACATTCTTTCAATGAGGCATCTCAGGGTCTTTGGTTCCACATGTTGTGCCTTATTTCCTAAGGAACAAAGAAACAAGGTTGATTCAAGGAGTTGGAAATGCATATTCTTGGGGTATTCAAATACCACTAAGGGATATTGTCTTTACGATGAGGTAAACAATAAATTCATTCTTTCCAAAGATGTAATCTTTCTTGAATTCTCCAAGAATGAAAACCGTCGAGAGGTATCTTGATCATCTGGAAAAATTCACTCATGTAAAGACATATCATGAATTTGATGATGAGATTTGACATCTTGAAGGGGGCATCCCTATCTTGGATCAATATTTGGAATATCCTTTTGAAGCACCATCTCCCCCTCAAATAAGTCCTGGCCACTTCGTCATAACCTAATGTTCATTTGGATGATGTGATTGAGAGGATTGAAAGGTTGAATCTTGATGAGAATTCAACACCATCTCAATCAACTGAGGAACCTGAACCATCTCATAAAGTTCCACCAAAATGGCTTATAAAAACATTTGAATGTATTCATCCTAATGAGGTTAAACGGTCAAATTTTATCTAGTTTGCGGGGGACTACTAGCAATTCTTGCGACTTGGCATTTGGCACCATTCTCCATCCGAATATTTTGAAGGAATATGAAATTGTGCAAAGCTTTAACTTTTAAAAAAATATGGAGATTTAAGAAAACTTGCCTTCAAGGTATTTTAGCATAGAAATAAAATATTAAAGAAAACTAATTAATTCCTTATCATGTTTTTCATGGAGGAAATGCATAGAAGGTTTCCCCAATAAAAATTTTCATGGAAAAAAAATACATATTCAACTTAAATCAACAAAGTTTTTTTTCTAAGGTAATAATGAATTCTTTATTCAGTAGAGAATAAAAAGCACTCTGTTGTGACACATCTCACACCCAGTCTCCTTGTTTATTAAACCATCCTCCAAAACTATAAAAATACCTATAAATAATACCCAGAGAAAAGACTTAAGTTTACATACCATATCTGCTCAATATATTTCTAATAACCACCCTACGCCATTTTATAGTAAGCTAGTACATCAAATATAGAAAATCAGAAGACTAACATTAACACAATGTATATAAACAGAACCTAAATATCAAGTCACGTTTCAATGATATTTCCATCCAAAGACTCCCCGAATAGGAGTTAACCCACTTGCAATAATAAATCAACATTTGGCAGCGCATCTACAGTAGTGTTGTGCTCGATAAACATGAGTAAATTTAATCATGTTAAATAGAAGACAATTCTTCTTAAGCTACTCTACAAGACGAAGAAGAGTAATATTATAAACATGTAGCAAATTCTTCATCTAATTAATTGCAAAAAGTGAGTTCCTATATACCTGTAATTGGTGTAGTTCCTTTTCCAAAGCTCTCTTCAATAAGAATTTTAATGCCATGAACTCTTCATTGTTGTTTGTGTTAGGATATTTAGACACTTAAAAGTTAGTTAAAATCAACTTGGTTTAATGTGTCTTTAGGTAAAGTGTGTTTCCTTAATATGCATTTGTAGTTATGTAATTTGACGATCACGGTATGCGCTAGACATAAAGTGATCTTACTATTCATATTTTCTTTAATGCCAACAACAATACTAACAACGATATTGATCCATGGCTTAGCACCTTGCTGGTCCATGATCTCTATTTAAAGAGAAAGGAGGGTCATTTGTTAATGATCAATTGTAAGAAACATGTTTGTATGCATATATATATATATATATATATATATATAATTTTACATTGGTGCATTGCCTCAAGTGGTCACGTTGGTTGGGGTTGTGAATTGTTTCCCTTTTTTAGGGTTTTAACCACATAATACAGTGGTGCATTGATTTCTAATTTGTTTGTGTGAGTGGTCATTTAAGGTGTTTGATCTTGTGCGAAAATATTCAATTTTTCGAACATGGTATTAAAGCACATATGAAGACCAACTCTGGTTGTTAATTGAGATCCTAAACTTGTGTCATTGCATGCATCAAAAGATTTATGAGTTATATTATTTCTATGTATTTCTACCTTGAACGAACTATTATATTGCTTCAAGAGAGATACTTTTAGTTGGAAACACTTTTTGTTTCACCCAAAAATGTTTCCATTTGCCCAAAATACGACATTATTTTATCAAATTTGGAGATATAAAGTTTCATCACATTTTTATATTGTGTTAGTATTTCATTTTTTCTATTTATATTCTCATTTTTCTCTTTTTGGTCTGGGTATTCTCTTTGTCATGTACTCTGTGCATTCTCTTTGTCATGTGCTCTTGTGATCTCAACAAACAAGAAACAAAGCAAAAAGTGTTTTATTTTTTGTGTATGCTCTTTACCCACTGCTTTATATGATCTCAACCAATTAGAAATAGAGAGAAAAAGTTGCATTCTCTGGCTAGGCTAACCGAGATTTAACCCCAATATTTTTAAGTTTTAAATTCATTTTTTTTTTTTAAATTTCACATGTTTTGTGTGCAATTGTGTTGAAGTTTTTCGCAATAAAAAATAAGAGTTTTGGGGGAAAGAACACACTTAAAAGTAAAGAGTTAAAAATAAAATCCATGCTCCTCCTTCATAACGTTTTCTATATATTTGACTAGCTAGCACTAATCGATGACATATATGACACTCAAGCTTCTCATATTGTTGCTCATCTAGTCTACGAGAAGTAAGAGTTTAGGCCTATGAGAGGTGCCTTTGTGGGTGGTAATATTTTAGGGTTGTGGGAGGTGTGTCTGCACGAGTAATTGGACTTCTTTTTGGGATGCCAATCTAAGTTAAATTCATCTCAAGTTGTAAGAGAAGCTACAAGAACATTGTTTTTCTGCATACATTTACAATGGTGTTGGCTAGTTGTTCTACGAAATGGATTTTTCGTCGGAATCCGACGATATAAATTTACACGGATCACTATTTTTTTTGTTCAAAATCCATTTCTGAATGCACAAAGGGATTCAACATGCTGAAAAACTCTCGGGGCACTTGGATTATACATAAACAATCACTCAAATCTACAAATCCAACAATTTCTAGCCAGATTTAGGACAAATGTCCCCGGAAAAAAATCATCATTACGACCATTTACAATAGTTGGTGTTTTCAAATCTTGTAGCTACGTGGGTCCTTTTTTAGGTTATTGAAGCTTGCTTGCATTGCACTCTTTAGCAATCCTTCAAAACCATTCTTTGGACGCGTCACTGCATTTGAGAATAAGAGGTCTAGTTATTTATACAAAGCAAAAAAGACCATCATCTAGGTACTAAATATGCTAACTTTGGTTCTGAAAAATTGTCAAGAGTATGTCCAGGTATTAAATATGCTAAATTTGGTTCAAAACAATGGCCAAGAATTAAATCTACTAAAGTGGATAAACTTAGTTGTATAAATACCCCTTATAGCACGCATTTTCCCATAGGTTTTTGTTTCCATGAATATGTCTAGCAATCTAAGTCCAAATGATGGTAAGAAAAAAGATGCCATCGCAGATTTCGCCCAAATATATTCTTCGAGTAAAAGAAAAAATGTATGTTTAACATCCACCTAGTAAACTAAATGCAATTAATCAATATCCAAATATGGTGGTATATTTGGATGAAATCCTCATCTTCAGTAGAACGTGGGAGGAGCACATGCGACACATTCAACAGGTTTTGAGCACTCTTTGGTAGCACAAACTGTAAGCCAACTTGGAAAAATTATCTTTTGGCATGAATAGGCTCCAATACTTGGGACACATTGTTGATGAGCATGGGGTACATGTTGATCCAGCTAAGATCCAAGTCATATGTTACTGGCCAGCCTCGACCACACTGACCGAGCTTCAGAGCTTCTTGGGACTAGCCAAATTCGACCCACGGTTCATGTTGGGATTCTCTCATATTACATGGGCCCTCAGCCAAGTGACCAAGGGTGGTGGCATGGCCAAGTTAGTGTGGGGGAATGAACAACAACAAGAATTTGATGATATGAAGCATCGCTTGTGCTCAACTCTAGTACTCTCCTTGCTTGATCTGCAACAAACATTCAAGATTGAGACTAGTGCATCTGACTATGATGTGGGTGCAGTTCTCACTTAGCATGGCCATCCAGTAGCATACCTTAGTGTGACACTCTCATATATTGTCTGTAAATACCCCACCTATGACAAGAAAATGTATTCCATTCGACAAGCCTGACGTCAATGAAAACATTACATTCTGGGAAAGGAGACGATCATACACACTGATCAAAAGCCTTTGTAGTTCATATAGACATAGGGGAAATTATAGAACGACCTCCATTAGAAGTGGTCCACTTACCTACAACAATTCCATCTCAACATCAAGTATAAGACATGTATCTCAAATCGTGTCATTGGCTACCTCATTCGACCTCTTTTGGATGCACTCACCATTGTGCTCCATTCATGTGTACATGAAGCATCTAAGTGGCCCCAATTTTATCAACAAGATCCAGAATTTGGCACCACCTATCATCTCTTGGGTACAGGCGCGACTGCCACCAATTTTCACATTCAGGATGGACTATTATGCCACATGGGTCATCTTTGTGTTCCTACAAGAGAGCGTGTAAAGATGATTTGGGAAGCCCACTACAGTCGGATGGCAAGACATTTTGGCGTGGAGAAAACTATGGTCGTTCTTCAGAAACATTTTTATTCGTGAAAACTTCGATAAGATGTCAACAAGTATATCAGATCTTGCACTGTTTGTGCCATTTCCAAGCCAACCATCAAGAAACAAGGCTTATACACCCCCCTTCCTACTCTCGATAAGCCTTGGGAATCCATCTCAATGGATTACATGTCTGGCCTTCCATCTACCAAGCAAGGAAATGACTATGTATTTCTGGTCGTTGATCAGTTTTTGAAGATGGTCATCCTCATAACCTATAAGAAGAATATCATAGCGGAGAATATTATCCAGTTCTTCTTTGAACGAGTGTGGATCCACTTTGGGATACCATAGACCATCATCTTTGACCAGAACAACAGATTCCTTAGCACATTTTGGTCGAGTCTCTGGTTACTGTTGGAAACCAAGCTCACAAAATCCACTGCTTTCCACCCTCAAACAAACGACCAAATAGAGGTTGTCAATAATATGATTGTGCACATCTTGTGCATGTACAACTTTAAGAATCCACGTACATGGGACGAGAGTCTCCCCTATGTTCATCATAACTACAACATGGATCTCCATAGCTCCACTGACCATAGCCCATTTCATGTGGGGATGGGATTCCAATCCTCGAGACCCATTGATGTTGCACTTCCTCTTGCCACCACACAGACATACTCTTCCCGTGATCAGTCTGCGATCGACAAAGCCACCATATTCATTGAGAGGATTCAACACATCCACCAACAAATCCAGGAGATTTTGACAAAATCCAATGCTAAGTGCAAGCAGTGCCATGCTCAACACAAGGTACCACACTAGTTTCAGGTTGGCGACAAAGTCTGGTTACATTTGTAGAAGGAGCATCTCATAGGGCCCCATAAGAAGCTCCGCCCACTTCGCTCTGGCCCTTACACTATCACCAAGGCTGTGGGTAGTAATTCTTTTGAGCTCAACACTCCACTCTTCCTTGGCCTACACCCAATGTTCAATGTGGACCTCCTTCGACCATATTTTCCACCATTATTAGACACCTCAGAGATCGCATAACAACTGATACCCACAAATCTCAACCATGATTGCATGGAACAAGAATACACTGATCAGATAGTGGAGACAAAAGTCAAGGGGACTTGCTAGCAGAGGATCCAACTTTATTGGGTTGTCAAGGTAGGGCAACTCCTACACCAAGGCAAGTGGCTCACCGAGGGCCAAATCCAACAAAATGTTCCTAACCTGATGGGGGAACTCAAACCAATGGAGAGGATTTCTTCCTAACGGGGGAGGATTGATCCAATTGGTTATTGGTGGCCACCCACCTATTCCAACTAGCTCCTCTTGTTCATTTTTAGTTCAACACGTTCTTCTGTACTTCTTTGTAATTGTGAGTTCTACACTTCAGGGGTTGTCTGAAGCCATACACATCTTCCATGTGGATATCGGTGGTTGTTACACATTATTTTGGTCACCCTGATGATGATTACATAAATGTGTGTTCAGGTTCCCAATATAATCTTCTGCTTGAGAAAAGAAACCTATTTCCACCCTTGCAAGATGCATTTTGGAAAGGCCACCACGAGAAACTCCCTTTACACAATGCGGAAATCCATAATTTCTGCATGCTGTACTATAGCCAGTTTGCGGGATTTCCGCAGGCTGATATATAGGTGGGTCATGGTGACACTTTAAAACTAAAAGAGGAAAGAAGTTCTAACAACTTCTAGAAGTGGAATCTTCTGGAAATATGAAGTGGTTTCCATGTGGTTACGATCCTATTGACTTCTCTGATTTGATGTAATAATCCTCATCTCTTTAACCACTTTAGCTTCTCCTATATAATGATAGGCTTCTCATGGAAAAGGTTAGAGGTACAGGCATAAAGAAGCATAGAGATTGAAGAAAGAATAGGCGAAAGACTGTCAAGAATCTTATTTCAAGTGATGCTTGAGGTCTCCATTCATCCATCAAGATTTTGAGAGACATATTCATACAAAAGGTCGGAGCAAATGTGTGTGTGTGTCAGAAGGAAGGGCTATTGAAAGGGAACTTGCAACATCAAGACAATTCAGCTGTATCTTCTATCTTTCATTAATATAATATGGTGGCATGTCTCTTTCCCATAAAATGATTGATATTTTATTACATGATTCCTTGATCACATGTTTAGGTTGTCATTGAATTTCATTATTGTTGCTTTCACTTTAGTTGATTTGTGTTATTACAGATCTGATTTCACAGGAGCATTGGAGCAAAGCAGGATCAACAAAGACATAAGGAAGCAATTCATAAGGTATGTTATCTATTCCTCTTTTGGTAATTAAATTCAATGATCATAATCTAGGGAAAGTGTATTGTTCCGTCTTGTTTTGTTCTAGATTGAGGTGGATCTAGGGGGATTAGTTCATGTCTGCATCTATCGATTTACCCGTTAACAAAATTGGTGACTCCACTGGGGATAGTACAACTTGATTGTGGTTTTTCATTGGCCATTTTCTTATAGCCTATCTTTTACATTCTATTTTAGTCTCTGAGTCTATGGGAGATCCAATTAGACTCACTGGGTTTAAAATTTTCCTGAGACCCTTTGTATTTTTTTCAAAATTTTCTATTTTATGAAATGCATCCGCACTGCACCCTATTGGTAGCCTGTAGAAACCTTCCATTTCCGCACCCTGGTGGTTCATTTCAGTGCAGGATTTCAGCGACCTGCATGACTATTGGCCTGCGTAAATCACTCATTTCCGCACTGCATTATACTGCCTGCCCGTGGCGACATTTGAAATTTTTTTTGGATTGGGTATTGACCTTTACTATTGCCCAGTTTTTGCTGGAAAAAGATTTTTTATACCAGTTCTTAAATTCTTTTGATTGATTCAACTTGATCTTGATTTATTTCGGAGATCAAACACCTCTCTTTTGATATTTTTTCGATCGTTGCTTTTGTCGACAAGGATATAATCTCTGGATTTGAGTCCGAGTGCTTGCTCGATCAAAGCTCTTGTTTGGGGTTTGGATTTATAAGTTGATTGCATCTTCTGGATCACTTGATGATTAGAAAAACATTTCTTGTTCATATTTGAAGAGACTTTTTCTTGTCAATTTTTATTTTTATCTCCATTGAAAGATTGATTTGGGTGTTTGTTGAGTATTTTATTTTCATTGGTTGATTACCCTTTCTTAGTTCCACCCCTGTTTTTGGTTTCTAAAAAAAAAAAAAAATTCTTTTAAGCAATCATTTATTTAGAAAATATCGGTGTTAAAATATTGAAAGAGAACGAATAGTGAAATTAAATTGTTAATGATTGTTTGGTACTACATTCAAAAAGGGAATTGTACATCGTAGTTTGCATTGTTCCAAAAAAACTCTTTCTCCCTACTGTAGATAGAATTCATTGAACAAAAGTTTGTATCATTCATTTCTATTTACACATTATTGGGTCAAAGTCTCATACAACATTGGTTTCATTCCCGTCTCCCTCTTGAGTAACAACAACCTTTAATAATATTGCGAAACTCTAAAATTCAACTAGTAACTTTTTCTAGGGCCCTTTTACACCAACATTAGCTAGGCTAGAGATTTGGAATAGGCAGTGAGACACACTCTCCAAAGCACAAAACATACAATAGTATCTTGTGATAGGGAGTGTCAAATTCTATTTGCAACATTTTGTCCTGGGAATCCCTTCTCACACAAGGGTCAAACCTGAGGTCGCATTGAGATTGACAGAGTTACTCACCCTGCTTTGTTGATCTCAGTGTAGATATTGCACGTATTACAGGGATCGCTTGAAGGTATACCCACAATGATGAGTGGAATCCTCTCAAGTTGATTTCAGGCTATATACCCTACCCTTGTGTGTGGATCGGACTGTCGATTGTTTCCCCAGTCATCATTGTTGTTTGTGGTAACTTTACTAGATTATCTTCTTAGAGTCTTACACAAGGTGACTATGGAGGGGTAAGTCTTCACAATACCTGGAATCGATGTTGGCCAGACTCATTCGAGCTCCTTGAAGGGTATACCCACAATTATGTGTGGGAGCTTGCACCAAGGTGTAAGTCCATTAAGCAGGTCATCAACATAAATTTTCCACCCTAGCCCAGCCCCTTCTTGTCTCGACGTCATGATGTTGGATTTCATCACCAACTAGTGACTTCATAATAGGAAGGTCTTGTTTGCGTGGTTTTGATTCCTAGATTTTACTAGCACGTGTTGTTTGTTTCCATAAGTTGGCCATTGAGTTTCTTGTGTAAAATATTTAGCTCCGCCAACATTGACCCTCTACGCCACTCACGTAGAATGAAAGGACTACCCCCAAAAGATCGGGGAGGTTCTCACCCCTTCCCTACCAACCCATTGGAGGACTCTCCTAAACAGAGTGAGGTCGAAGACACCGCCACTCCACGAGTGGAAGTTTATGATTCTCTAGAGACTTCTCAAATTCCTCACGATTCTGAGAGACGTATTCTTCGGGTAAATTCTTCCGAAGATATTATTGTTGAAACTTCTAGAGTACCAACTGGACCATTCATAGTCCCTGAAGGTCAGGATCCTTTTTGTTCTCCTCACATTCCGAGATGAGATCTTTTCGGCCCCGACACAAGTGTCGATATCTTCGTTGAGTACGAGCTACCTGAAACATCTGATATAGAATGTACTCTCATTACGACTGCTTATCTGTTCAGCAGTTCCGACACCCCGTCGGCGGATCCCAACTCAACCATCCCCCTTCAGACACCCCATTCTAGAATGGTCCCAAATACTATGACTCTTCCCACCAGGAATACGGTGGCTAGCCAAGCCCCCATTGGAACACTGCGTTTGCCTAGACTCACCCCAACACTTCCCTTCGGATATCATGCATTGAATGCTTCTATTCTCGTTCCTACCCAAGTCTCATCCGGAACTCCTGGAGTTTCTACTCCTTCTGGGCACAATCTTGTTCCTGGTTTTATTTCGACACTTCCTCGGTCCCCTTCCATAGGGTCTCTTCCATCCCCTATCGGAGGAACTAACCCTAGTGGCACCACCCAGTATTTCACACCTAATTACCAGATTCCCGTTGGTGGACAATTTCACCCTGGAAGCCAAACAGAATCCCATTTTGGAGGTCAAATCCCAATTGGGACGCAACCCCCAATTGGAGGGAAATCCCCACCTACCCCACCCTATGGATAGGACATACCTACAGCCTTGGCCTAGTATTGGAACTATCTTACCCAAAATAATCCTCAGCCGACTGGGGGGAAACAACCTCAAGCTATCTCTTTCATACCCCCTAGTACAGGCCAACCATATCCAGGTCCGTCCAATCCCATTTGGGGCTTGAACACTCAACCCAATGTCCCTGTTCAAGGGAACAACCCTAACCAATACAACCCTATAGGTTACATGCCTCTGCACCAACAACCGAACTTTCCCGGATCTTCGCATTATATGCAAACTACTTACGACCCTACTGGTATACCTACGAGACTTCCTCCCCAAAGTCACCAATACCCCCACGTGAATAGACATTTACCCTTCTTAGCCACCCTAGACCTCCCTGATCTGTCTAGAATTTTAAGTGATCCTATCAGTCACTCTCCTCAATGGCCTGTAATACCGATCAAACTACCATTCGACATTCCTAATTTCGATGGTAAACCGAGAGAGGACCCGAACAATCCTGTAATGACTTTCCACCTTTGGTGTTCATACAACTCTTTGATGGATGACTCTATTCGATTATGTCTTTTTCAACGAACTCTCACGAGTTCAGCCACGAAGTGGTATATAGAATTACCACGAGGATTCTTCACTGAATTTCACACCTCACCATGGCTTTCCTCATCCACTACCAGTTACCGATCCGTTACGAAATGAGAACCAAAATTTTGAGTTCTTTTAAACAAACCAAATCCACTCATATCTTTTATCACATTCATGAGTGGTGACGGAGATGACATCTAATCAAACTCAAGCTTCCCTATCAGTTACTGGCAGAGTGGTTCACAAAATCATTCATGAATGAAATCGCTCATGAAATCTCCATGGGTGGAGTTATCACAGAAGAACATGCGATTAGTCGTGATCAATACCTCGACCTCGTTTACTCACAAACGAGTACTCTTTACAATTTACTCCCTGATGCACCTTGTCCTTCTACTACCGCTACTTCAACTACTCCTGCTACTTCTCATGTAGCTAATGGTGTGATTGGCACTTTCCATGCCCAACCCCACTCCACACAAGCCTCTACAACCAACCCCAAGTTTGTTGCTTCTAATGTTCAACATCCTCTGTCTCCTACTCCTTCCGCCGACAAGACTTATGAGGTGAACTCTGTTCAATCTACCCGTACCGGAAAGAATAAATACAAAAAAGGGAAGGGTAAGAATAAGTAGGATAAAAATAATCCACAATTTGAGAAGACAAAAACACAACCTATTGACGATAAGGATAAGCACAAACCCCACTACCCTTGTCTTTTCTGTGGTGATGATCACTACACTAAGGATTGTCCAAGATGGTCCGAGGTTACTAAGTTCCTTCAAGGGACCCCAAAACCACCTACACCGACCGTGTTGTCACAACCCTTCCCTTCTCAACAACAGACCCAATTGGTCATTCATGACCAACCTTCCCCCTCGACTACTTCCTATGTCTTAATGTGTATAGGTGATTCAAAGAAGAATGAAATCACACTTGCCACTTGAGCCAAATATTATTCTTTCTCCAAGGAGAAATTTGACGAGATACCTCCTTCATTGGTCCAACCATCTCCCTCGGCTCAACCTACCAATGGTCCTCTTCATCTTGAACGACCGAGCCTAGATATAGTTCTTCGCCCTCCCCCAAAGGGTGTTGTTCGAAAGTCTGCTTTCAATCCTCATGCGCGTGATGCCCATAACTACAGTATTGTAGAGGATATGGCTCAAGCACCGTCCGCGATGTCATCCCTCGAAGTCCTTCAGAGTTTTCCTACACAACGGAATGCACTTTTGAAAGCTATTGGTGGAATTGATCCTACAAATATGAATTTAATAATTTTTGACTTGGAAGATCACATTCCAAGGCTGCCCCCTCAGGTTGCGTTTCAAATTCAAGTTGTTGTCACCGACAAGAACATTTGTAGAATAGTTATCGACGAGGGTGCCTCGACGTGTGTCATGTCCGTTGCTTGTTGGAAAGCCATCGACTCTAATCCCTTAAATGAATCACACAACACGCTCAAAGCCTTTAATGGCTCTGGATTTAAACCTTACGGTGTCCTTCCCTTGTTGCCCATCACGTTAGAAGGCAAATCGATCAGTGTAGAAGTTGAGGTCTTTGACACACCTCTCGATTACAACCTTTTACTCGATCGCAGCTGGATTGATTCCATGCATGCAATTGTGTCCACTCTTTTCTGTGTCATATGTTTTCCACATCAGGGAAAAGTAATTACGGTGGACCAATTGGCCTTCTTTAACTCTGATACATGTACCAACAACGTACCTTTCATTGTAAAGACACCCCCTAGATATGAGAATGTCGGTGTGGGTCTTCTAAAAGATTCCACTCTAATGGGTACTTTCCCCATCCCACCACCCGACGTTCCACCTCCTTTGGTTGACTCGATCAACATGATATCCACCTTCATCCATGAAACTCCCGTGTCTTCTGACCCGTGGGTAGTACCCGCACCTGGTGATTATCTTCGCTATGACGACCAGATTCCCTTGAGTCTAGTTGAATCCGCTTACCAATCCATTCAATCGACATCCCCCTCTACCCCCTCTCTTGGCGGTTCATCTCCTGATCCTTTTCACGTAATTTTTCCCACAGATGAGATTATTATATAGGTTATGTCCATGGAGGACACTCCTTGGGATGATGGACATCATCGTTCCATTCTCTTCCTGGAACAACACACCCTCGAGGGTTACCAATAGATTTTGACTCTGTTGACAGTTGTCATTATTAGTTCGGTTCATGAATCAACCCATGATGTGCTATACGAAGGGAACTTAAGCAACACTTCACCCACCATCCCCCCCGACATCTCTATCAAACCTGGAGTTGTTGAAAATGTGGACATTGGAGCTTCGTGTTCCATTGATGAAGTTTCTATGTATAAATCCCTTTTTCAAAAATTCTATGATGCCTTCGCCTGGAGCTATGAAGAGATGCCTGGTATTGACCCCGATATTGTTGTACATGAAATCAATACATACCCGAGCGCTAAACCCGTTCGGTAAAGGCTTCGCCCGATCCATTCTTGTAAAGTAGCCACTATCAAGCTAGAAGTCGAGAAACTTCTTAAAGATGGATTTATTTATCCCGTGGCTTTTAAACTGCTTGGGTATCTAATCTTGTTACGGTCAACAAGAAACAAGTTACGATCCGTGTCTATGTTGATTATAGGGATATCAACAAAGCTTGTCCTAAATACAACTTTCCCACCCCCTTAGTTGACCAAATCATCGACGATTGCACCAGAAGTGAAATCTTCTCTCTAATGGACGGTTTCTCCAGATATAATCAGATCAACATCTTACCCACGGATCAACACAAAACCGCTTTTATTTGTCCTTGGGGTACTTTTGCCTACCAGAAACTGCCCTTTGGTTTAAAGAATGCCGGTGCCACGTTTTAATGTGCTATGTATTATGCTTTCCATGATATTAATCACATTGTACAACCATATTTAGATGACCTACCAACACATTCCATGCATCGTAGTGATCATCTGGCCCACCTCCGAGCCATTTTCCTTTGTTGTTGGTTCTATCGTATATGATTAAACCCACACAAATGTGTTTTTTGTGTGGAGTCCGACCGACTCTTAGGATTTATTTTGTCACGTTAAGGGATCCAGGTAGATCCTTTGAAGGTTGAGGCCATTCTCAATCTCCCTCCTCCTTCTTCACTTTGCCAGCTACAAAGTTTGCAAGGGAAGGCAAAATTTCTACTTCATTTTATCCCAAACTACACTGAGTTAATGCTAAGATTTACTCGAATTTTAAAGAAAGGCTCTAAATTCATATGGGACACCACTGCCAACAAAGCCTTCGGTGCTTTGAAATTGACTTTAACTCGTACCCCACTACTTTTCCCGCTTGATTATAGTCGAGATTATTTCCTTAATCTCGCTGCTTCGGATTCGAAAATCGCCATGGTTCTGGTCCAAGAGGACGATTCTCACGACGAACATGTTATTTATTATTTGAGTTGGAGTCTCATGACTACTGAAGCCAAGTATTTACATGTTGAAAAACTCGCCTTGGCAGCTATTCAAGTTGTCCAACATTTCCAACACTATATCCTTTTACACAAGACCACCATGATTTCCGATTGCAACACTATGCAACACATTCTTACACGCCAGTTGCTAGGAGGAAAATACTCCAAATGGATTGTGATACTCCAGGAGTTTGACTTAGAGTTTTAACGTGCTAAGTCCAAGAAATCCTTGGTGTTTTCTGAATTGATATGTGACCTTCCCTGTCCTGAGATGGAAAATGTAGCAAAGGATTCATTACCCAATGAATCCCTTTTTCTAATCAGCTCCGATGACCTTTGTTATGGATATATCATTATATATCTCAAAACTCAAACTTTTTGGCCCAATTTGTCTAGTACTGACCATCGTCGCATACGTTACCAAGCTCGTCAGTATATCATCCTTGATGATACTCTTTATCACCATGGAGTTGACTCTATTTTTCGACGATGTCTCACATATGATGAGGCTAAAAAATATTTGAATGACTGCCATTCTGGAGCATGTGGTGGTCACATGTGGTGGTCACATGTTTGGGTATGCTACTGCCCAAAAGATCTTACAAGCTAGATAATTTTGGCCTTCTTTATTCAAAGATTGTATTATCGCCATCCAAAAATGCCACGCTTTCCAAACATACAACAACAAAATAAGATCTCACCTCGCTCCCTTACATCATGTAGTTTCCATTGGACCTTTCGCTAAATGGGGCATTGAGTTCATGACGGGTCACCCTCACTCGTCCGAGGGGCATGGGTACATTATTGTAGCCATAGATTATTTCACGAAATGGGCCTAGGCGATGCCTACATTCAACAACATGGGAAAATCTGTAGCACTATTAATCTTCAATCACATTATTACACTATTTGGAATCCCACAGGTTATCATCACCGATCATGGTAGCCACTTCTGAAACTTTATGATGTCCGAGCTTACGGAAAAGTTGGGTCTTCGACATGAAAACTCAACCCCCTATTATCCACAGGCCAATGGCCAAGTCAAAGCAATAAACAAAATACTTATTACCATGCTTTGACATATTATCAAAATTCACAAAATGAGTTGGCACACGATGTTGTTCTCAGCGTTGTGGGCCTATCGGACATCCGTGAAGTTAGCCATGAGGTTTACACCTTTCCAATTAGTGTACAGTTTAGAAGCTGTTCTACCGATTGAATGTGAAATTCCATCGTTAACACTAGCCATCCAACTTCTCCCAAACACCTCTGCTGAGGAGGAGTGTCTGTTGTATCTTATGCAATTGGACGAAACCCATTGCGATGCCACCCTAGTTATTGAAACCCAGAAGAAACGCGTAAAAGCCCAATATGACAAACATGTCAAGCCACACACGTTTTTTGAAGGAGATCTAGTTCTCCTCTATGAACAAGATCATGATTTGCTAGGAGTCGAAAAAATTGAGGCTATGTGGTGAGGCCCTTATATTGCTAAAAGAGTGTTAGAGAAGGGAGAATACGAGTTAGTAGATTATGATGGCACTCCTTTGAGTGAACCCAGAAATGGGATTTACTTGAAGAAGTACTACACTTAGCCTATCTCTGCATAAGCACTTGTATTTTTACTGTATCATACTCTTGTGTGTGACTTTAGTGTGTTTCTGCTATTTGAATTTTACCCCTGACTACTTACCCTGCATTGTGTTTGGTCTCCAGATGTCGGTGTTTTCACTACCTTACATTGGCTTTGCCGATGGTGCTAGCCATAGTACCTGGAATTTATCTTCTGTTGCTTGGGAAATCTATGCACCCTCAAACGAACTTATTTTTCTACAAGGTGTTTGTCTCGGTCAAGCGACCAATAATATCATAGAGTATAGCGTGGTCATCGAATTATTGAGTAGTGCTATTTCGATTGGGATTCGTTGCTTCATTATACTACTTGATTTGCAGCTAGTAGTTCTACATCTAAACAATGTCTATACTATCTGAAGCCCTACTCTATTACGGGTATATTTACGAATCCGCCTCTTGGAACGTCATTTCGATTATATTGAATATCAACACATTCCTAGATGTCTAA
>JZKD02S0057184.1:211135-222051 GCA_000966675.3 Picea glauca | reverse complement strand
ATAATGTTTACAAAAAGAGTTTTCATCTGAAGATCAAAATATCAAAATATCAAATCCATGGCCCCTACAAAATGGCCTCATGGATGCCTCTCGCAATAGCATACTATTTCTCTCGCTACCCTGCGTAGTAACCGACTAAGTGAGCCAGATACACCTAAAGTATGGAGTTGATAATGCCTTGGGATCTCCTCGATGGATATATCAGGGATGTCTGTCGTCAAGCCTTCCAGGTTCTGCTCTATCGCATCATAATCCTCGGCATCCCATCCAGCCACTACGCGTGCCTCTCCTCGCCTCTGAATAGGAGAAGACCCTAGGGGTCGATGTGGCCCTACATTTGCATGATCGAATTTTTTTTATTAGTCTTTAGATTGGAAACACAAAAACATTAAATATTTTAAAAACTCATAAAAACATTGTAAAAACACAAATGCCTTTCTTACCTTGATCTCCCCATTGAGATCCCTCAGGGAGAACCAAATCTTGATCACCTGGAAAGTCTAGACCAGCATAAGCATAATCATCAATCATCAGGATTTGTAGTCCCAACCAATTGAAGAATGCATCATTATACTTCACAATCCGACCTGCCACATGTTGTGTCATCATATCACACCATATTTTCATTCATGGGTCTCTCGGGGCTTGGATTCCCCATTCCAACTGCAGGCATAGGTGTGGAACTCTTTCAAGGAATAAAGATACTAAAATAGACCCATAACTAAACTGTTTGAGGTCCCCATTCTTTCTTTTCATGAGTTGAGTTTTCATGTTGCATAATAGACCATCACACCAATTGAATACTCAAGGCTCCAAGCATTCAATAGTGTATTGGAAGTAAATTTGGAGTTCCATGTGTGGCGAAGCACTCCCTGCCATCCGTGCAATAGTAAACAAGATGATCCCGAGGGTCAAATCTCCCACACCTCAGATTGTTACTTTTCCTTTACGTCTTTCAACGTCAGGGTCACAATGCTCACGAATGTACTCACTCATGGGCAGTCCACCACCTCGACCACCTATCAAAGTCACGCATGCCCCATGACATGAAAACCCTGTCAGGAAATAAATATCCTTAATATCCAAAGAGAGGACATGAACACCCACATGGAACACTTGTTGTTTTGAATCCCACATATGAACCAGATATTCTAGTAATCTCCATTAGGCTCTCATGCCATGAACTTTGAAATATTTTAATAGACCACATTGCCGGAGTGAATTTACGATCCCCGGATCATTTAAATCCATAATATCATCTTCTTCGTGCTCACGCTCTCTCCATTCTAACATCTTTGCAAGTAAACACCTGCATGGGAAACAAAAAATACCTTTAGCACACCTTTTCAACATTTTTTGAGATTTTTATTGAGTCAACGTTCACTTTTCTTTTTAGTTTTCCAGCCGCCGCAACCAAACTTCAAATACAGTGTGGAATCGTTGATTTCCACAGGGCCCGTTATAGGCCACTCGCGGCGGCCCCAATGCACGACTAGCAGTCCCAAATTATCAACAAATATTGATTTTTTACCATCAAAAACAAAAATTAATCCATTGAAAAGATAGAAGATGAGATGATTACCTCTTTTACGCAATCCATTTGTGGAATGATCCCCTGTAGCCTCCGCAATCCATCACCGAAGTTGTGGTAAAAAACAAGGGTTTTTGGTAAGTTTTTGACCAAGTGAAAATAAAATGGTGAACAAAACTTTTTACTTCTATTTATTATTTTTTTATCATTTCTTCTAATATTTTGTTTCATATAAATACATTTTGGTCAAAAACCCATTAACTCTAAAGGTCTTGTAAGTGTTTTGTTCCTTGCAGGAAGAAATTTAGGACTTTGGACAGCGAATTATGGACAATTTTTATGTTTTATTCTATTTTTTTCGCATGTAAAATTACTTTTTAAGGTTTTTTAGAAAAACCTCAAATATAGTCTTTGTTCGTTCTCGGGCTCGAAAACCAATGAGAACATAACCGAGTATACTTTTGTCATCTTTTCGTACTCATCATGGTAACACGAAAATAATGAAACCTATGGAAAATTCTTTAAGCTCTTTTCATGCTCCTTAACAACGAAAATATTGTCGAGCGACCTTGTTCTTTTCATGCTCGTAAAAGTATTTGAAGAAAACGTTTGATGGGCAATAGTTTATCACTTTTTCGGTCATGTCGAACTATTCTACGAAAAAGGAACTGAGAGAGTTCTCTTTTAAGTGTTTTTCCAGACTCTATAATCATGAAAAACCTTCGAGTTTTCTATCTTTGGACTCATTAAAAAAACATCGGCAGGCCCATATGGGACCGAACCACTCCTTCTTAGAGTTGGTTAAATGTACTCTGAGGGACTCGTCTGAAGGATGAGCTTACATCAACAAACATATGTTATCCTTCTCGAGCTTGCGTAAAAATAAAGAGGTACTCGCCAGAAATGGTGGGGGAAAATTTGGGAAAGGAATGTGTCTCTGTATCTGTATTAATGGAAGTAGGTGTCGCTCTTGAACATGACACCCCTCTTCGTCATTTGAATCTGGGTTGGTTAATCCATTTGTCTCTTATCTGACCTTCTGCAAGTTCATATCTCGGGTCGTCTTTGAGTCAACACTTCCAATATTGTTGTCGTGTCATTCATATGTTCAAGAGAAGTTCAACCGAAACATTCTTTCAAGTTGGCCATCTATAATTTTCCATTCTTACCATGTTGGCCTTCCCTGTGTCAGTCCCAAGTCACATATGTATTTTTCTCTACCCTGGATCTGTTACTTATTTCGTGTCATTAATGGGGGATACATCAAGGCCCTCCTGTGACTAGCCTTTTCCTATCGATTTCAGCTCATTATCCAGGAAAAAGGCTTATAAATTATTTAGTACCTTAGAGTCTACATGCCTCAATGGCAGGTTCTTCGCTTTCGACAGTGGATCTACATCATTGATCCCTGATCGAGAGATTCTATCAAGCGTTCGACTTCAATTCATTCATTCACACTTGTTGGATTGTATTGGGGTACCTTGGGAGTCATTGACATCAATGGTGATTTCCCTCGCACTTGCTAACAGTTTTCATTAATGACTGGAAATCGAGTGGTTTCTATTCACGTTCGACTTCAACATCTGTAATCACGTGACTAGAATTGTACTAACGGACGATGGATTGAAGACCCTGGACTTCATCATTTTTGGTCCAGGTTGCGAAGGAGTATATGTGGTTTGTTTTGACACACAGATCCACTTTGTATGTCTCATGGCTATGTTCATACTTGAGTTTTTCATGCATGGATCCACAGTGTATTCCTAGTGGCTATGCAAAATCTTGTTGACATGGATCCACGTTGCATAATTGGTGGCCATGACCTACATTTATGATTTCAATCATTTACGGTCTAGACATGGGAATGCCTAATTCAAACATGATATGATATTGTATAGATGCTTGATTGTTTGCAGGTTCCTGATTGGTACGCCCCTAGTTCTTGACACATACATGCTTATTTTACAAAGTATTTCGGCTATCTTGAGTTCCATTCTCATACTTTGGGGGGATTTTGTTACACATTATTTTGGTCACCCTGATGATGATTACATAAATGTGTGTTCAGGTTCCCAATATAATCTTTTTCCCGAGAAAAAAAACCTCTTTCCACCCTTGCACGATGCATTTTTGAAAGGCCGATGTGAGAAACTCCCTTTACACAGTGCGGAAATCCATAATTTTTGCATGATGTACTATAGCCAGTCCACGAGATTTCCACAGGCTGATATATAGGCAGGTCGCGGTGGCACTTTAAAACTAAAAGAGGAAAGAAGTTCTAGCATCTTCTAGAAGTGGAATCTTCTAGAAATATGAAGTGGCGTCCATGTGGTTACGATCCTATTGAATTCTCTGATTTGATGGGATCATCCTCATCTATTTATCCACTTTAGCTTCTCTTATATAATGATACGCTTCTCATGGAAAGCGTTAGAGGTACAAGCATAAAGAAGCATAGATATTGAAGAAAGAATAGGTTGAAGACTGTGAAGAATCTTATTTCAAGTGATGCTTGAGGTCTCCATTCATCCATCAATATTTTTGAGAGAAATCTTTATACAAAAGTTTGGAGCAAATGTATGCGTGTGTCAGAACGAAGGGCCATTGAAAGGGAACTTGTGAAATCAAGGAAATTTAGTTGTATCTTCTATCTTTCATTAATATAATACGGTGGCATGTCTCTTTCCCATAAAATGATTGATATTTTATTACATGATTCCTTGATCACATGTTTAGGTTGTCATTGAATTTCATTATTTCTGCTTTCACGTTAGTTGATTTGTGTTATTACAGATCTGATTTCATAGGAGCATTGGAGCAAAGCAGGATCAACAAAGACATAAGGAAGCGATTCATAAGGTATGTTATCTATTCCTCTTTTGGTAATTAAATTCAATGATCATAATCTAGGAAAAATGTATTGTTCCGTCTTGTTTTGTTCTATATCAAGGTGGATTTAGGGGGATTAGTTCATGTCTGCATCTATCGATTTACACGTTAACAATGGCCTCTCACCTAATCCAACTGGATTATTTTGTATGTTTTCATGTCAGCACATCTTGTTGTACTTCCAAGGTCATTTTGGAGGCCTAAACACTGTTTTTTTGGCTCGCCACAGTCAAACTGTAGACACAATCAAATTTTGACAGCAAGATGTGTAGTTCTCTGAAAGACCTTTCCAACAGGTTATCATGTGCCTAAAACGGAGGTCGTATGCAAAAGTTATGACCCCAGGAAGTTGATATACCAACTTACCCATAGGGGCCCACATGAATTTTGATGTTTCACCTCCTAGGGTTAGGTTTTTGGATGTCTAGGTTTTTTTCATTCATGAGTAATATCAAAAATGCCTCTAGAGCATCATGGTAGTTCATTCTTCTCAGACAGATGTGCATAGAAACTACATCTCTTCTCAGAGATAGCTACCACTATTTGAGCAAGTGTTTCAGTTCTACAGTTTTACAGTTTCAACCTATTTCATTATTTAATAGAAGATATTGTTCACTGGATATCTATGTTATTCTTCATATCTTCATGTTTATTGTATTCAATTTGTTAATCAGTTCGTTCCACTCCTAAATCTGGATCAGCTTCAAACACTCATCTACACTTTCCTCAACCCGAATGTCATTAAAACCCATCAAATGACCCATATCCCTTGAGATCTGTTGAGAGAAAAGGCATTCTCTAAGTAAATGTGTAGTAGTTTCACCGCCCTATCTACAATGTAAACATATTCTAGGAATTCCTTGTTTGTTTCTAGAGCATCCCCTAAGTAAGAACCTTATTCATCAAAGCTAGCCACTTAAATATTTTAGTCTTCATAGGAGCCTTTTTGTTCCATATTTTATCCCACCACCATCTTATGTTCTAATGTGCATTAGCTTGAAGTCGCTTGTATCCCATTTTAGTAGTATAGTGCCCACCAATCTTATTTTTTCCCACACTAAAACATTTAATTCTTCCTTTTTTTCTAATATAACCTCTATGCAACTCAAATTGGAATACATTCCAAGAATGCACATGTTCACCCTCCAAACCAATATTTTGATCAGATAACCAATCCTGATTCCAAATGTTTGTAGATATAGTATGCCCTATCGTATTATGTGTGCGCCTACCTATATCTTGAAGATATTGAATCAATTCACCATGGAGATATACCTCATTTCGACACCACATGATAAAATCACATCCCACTCTTACATGTGTTTCATCACCAACTTTCCAAGAAAGAGAGGTTCCAATTATTGGGAAGGAAAGTGTCAATGCTCTCCATTGAATAGATACATTGGAAACACTTTTCTTGGTAGTGCTGGTCCAATCTAGTAATGTATCTGGAGCAATATATTTTTTTCTAATAATTCTCTTCCAAATTCTCTCTTTTGAAATCAAATTCCAAAGAGTTTATGCAACAAGAGATATACCATAAATATGAATTTTATTAAGGCCCCATCCTCCCTCATATTTAGGCCTAGATAAGTGTTGATGAAATAAAAGCTTTGCATCCTATCATTCAGAGGTTTTGCGTTTTCATTTGAACTTTTAAAATTTCAGAGCAGTTTCAGGTTTACCTTAATATTTCGATTTTGTGGATTGAGTACTACTTTAACGAAAAAATACTTCTCTGTCATGCTCTAGTATTATTGAATCCCCTAGAAAAATTGAATTTTAGTATGCATATGGATTTCTACTTATATGTTGAGATTTTGAACAAGCTCTAATGTTATTATCAATCTAGATGCGACCAACTCTCCAACATGCAGGTGTAATTAAAGATCCAATCATTTCTTTAAATTTAGAGTTTTGAATGAAGAAATATTTAATGATAGGAATTTTTTACTCTTTCAACGCGTTTGCATTTCATTGAAAATCTAAGCCTTCAAAGCGTTTGCATTTAATTGAAAATCTAAGCCTTCAAAGAATTTGCATTTCATTGAAAATCTAAGATCATGTTTGAGGCCTTGCTTTAAATTTGGATCTTTTCCATGGATATTTGCATCGACGGATTTCTCTGTCCTACTCGAGTATTGTCCAATCTCCTCTCAAACTTCACTTTTTGTATGCATTTGTTGTTTTAGTTAAAATTTTGAGATTTTCGGTAGGCTATATTGGGTTATTATTAAGCAATATGCTAGTGGTTCTCCAGTTTCATTTAATGGTCTGGTCATTCCTTTAGATTTAGAGATTTGAACGAAGAAATATTGAAACTAGGCAAGTTTAATTCTTTAATGAAGGTGTTGATGCTTCTTTTAAAAATTACGGTCATCTTCTAGGCCCTACTTTAAGTTTGAGATTTTTCAACATTTGCATCGATTGGGATTTCTCCATGATTCATTCTTCATCACTTTATGATCCTTTGACTTGAAGCTTGCCTTTGATTGTGGGTTTTCTTCTAATTTGTTTAAAATTTTTGAACTATATTCATTGAATGAGTTGTCCACTCCTATGAATTTTATTATTTGTTGTAAATGTGAAGTTTGTCTTTGCATATGGACTGCTTAATGTTGCTTTCCTCATTCAAAGTCTCCTTTTATAGTTCCTAACTTTGTGTGAAATTTAATCCCCTTAACTCAGATTTCAAGTTTTTGTCATTTAAAAAATGGTTCCCCTAATTGAGAAATCTGTTAAGTAGTGATTAAAGAAAAATTTCATTTTATGACACATTTGTGGAGTCCTCTCGGTGGGGGGAGGTGAGCGACTACCACGAATCTTATATAGTTCGTGAGGATACCCGAGCCAGGAGGACCCACAAAACCATTAAACCATGTAGGAAGGCAACAACAAAGAATAAGCAAGCTCATAATCCTTTCTTTCTATAAGGTAGAAAAGTAGGAGGTCAATGTTGTGGAAAGAGGGATTGGTAGATGGTGCTGAAATAGAGGGTGGATCAGAAGGGATGAATAGAGAGAGAACTGCCTGGGTCAATACTGAGCGGAAAAAATCTCTGAGATATCTCTTCTAAGATAGCAATCATCTGATTGATCGAGTCCACACCTTAGCTGTAGTGATTAAAGAATAATTGAGAAAAACAAAAACAAACACGAAAAGATCTTAGTTCAATAGTAACTATTTGAAGTCTTCTCCTTAGTATGGAATATCCAAGTTTATATCATCATATTGACCCCTAAATTTGAAGGCTTCCCTATCATATGCTCTATACCACTGAACTTAATGGTTGCTTTATCATATGCCCTGCACCAGTGAAACAAACCCTCAAAGAATACAAACACATCTGCATACGACAATGTAGAAACTCTCAAGAAAAAAGAAGACGTTGTTAGATTTTAAACATTGGATTGATTGAAGAACATAAAAGAGTCATAAACATGATTTGTGGAGGAATCTTCATGTAAAAACCAGGATTGAAATCTTGAAGAAAAGTAAGAGCTTGGCTCATTGTAACATCATTGTAAAGCTTGACACAGACATTGGCCATTGGTCTGCGTGGTGAAATATACCCAAAAAATTATTTGGAAATCCTCTGCATTATTTGCAAAATAAGAGATCAAGCCTATGTGAATCAAGAGAATTCTAATAATGTAATATATATAAAATACATGATTCCTGATGGCCTTGATAATACCGATAGTAAGAGTGAATAAAAATGTAAGAGAACAAGAAAGGAGGACTACCCACCAACGTAACTGAACTTGTCATTCCTTGAAGCCTTTGCAAAAAACAACTGTAACCATGATTGTCCATGACTCTCGAAATGAGAACAATGAATGAGGGCGTGGCTAGAGAGATTCCTAAATATGTAGAGATGGTTGACCAATGTAATCTCACAACATCCACTCTCAGTCCTCGAAGGCCTGAACCGATCTGTTGGGAAACAAAAGAGTTCGTGAAGATTGAACACAACCAAGAAATATATGTGATTATTGGAAATATATAATCGAGCAGACTGTAACGTGCAAAGTTGTAATTAAAAGAGGAACAATAAGGACGATGAATAGTGTCATCTTTTAAGAAAGCAATATCTCCAATTCCTTCCACAAGACGGCGAAAAGCTCCTGAATAACCAAAGTATGTATTGTTTGAAAGGCATGAGTTGTTATTACCACAAGCACTACACAACCCCCTTCCTTCTACTTATGAGGGTGCACAAGATGTAGAGAAAAAATTTGATATGATAGCTTAATCATTTCTCGCAGACAGACTCTTTCCGGGCTGCTGTCGTAAAACATAACTTACAAGGTAGTGCAATGGATAGTTCTTACCCATAATTTTGGTTGCCATGATGATGTATTGATGATGGTGTACTCAAGTTCTTCATTAGAACTTTCTCCTGAGAAAATTTACCTTTATCTCTTTCCAGAAATCACATTTTTGAGGAAGGTTCGCAGGCTGCTAATACATTTGCCTACGAGAATGCATGATTCTCGCAGGCTACCTTAAGACAGGGTGTGAGAAGTTCACACTGTGTCTAACTATTAGGGTGCGAGCTCTTTCTAAAGAAGGGAAAAAGATGAATTCTCGAAGCTTCTAGAAGGGAATCTTCTAGAAGGATGAGATGACATTCGAATGGTTATCTAAGTACTAGCTTTCCTGATATTTTGGGATCATTCTTATCTAAGTAACTAATTCATTCTCTCCTATATATTGAGGGGATTCTCATGGAAAAGGTTAGAATCAAACTAGCAAGAGATTTATTGGAGAATTAGTGAAGAATTGTGTGAAGGACTGAAGCTATAACAGCTAGAGAACTCCAACAAGTCTATCAAAGGTGGTGGATCTTCTTCATGCAAGTGAGCAAGTGTGTGTGTCAGAGCCAAGGGCCATCGAAAGGAGGTTTGCAACATCAAGGATTAGGTTGTAATCTTTTCTTTCCATCAATATAATACAGTAATATGTCCCTTTCCCATAAAGCTAATGTCACTTTATTGTATAACTCCTTGATCATATACATAGATTAACTATTGAATATATTGAGTTGTCTTCACTTCGATTGGTTTGTATTGTTGTGGTCTTGACAGCACAAGAGCATTGGAGCGAAGCTGGAACAACAAATACCAAATGAAGCGATCATAAGGTATGTTCATGATTCTTGCCTCCTAGTTCATTCAATAGTCGAAATCTATTGAAATAGTACTATTCTGTCTTGCTTTATTCTAGATCTAGGTGGATCTAGGGAGATTGGTTTTTGTCCACACTTACGGATTTATCCAATAACAAAATTGGCGACTTCACTGGGGAAAAATCCCATTTTCTTGGTGGATTTTTGTGTTTTTCTGTGGCCATTTGCTCTGGTTTCATTTTTTTCCTGCCCTATCAATCTCTGAGTCTTCAGGATATCCTGCTAGACCTTCTGAGTCCAGAAGCGTTTTGCAATTTTACTTCAATTTTCAAAATTTTTGTTATGTTTAGGACTTCTCGCACTGCACTTCATTGCAGCCTGTGAGAATTAGTCAGGTTCGCACCCTGCTCATAGGGTTCAATGCGAGGTTCTCGCACCTTGCTAAAAGGTTTCCTGCGAGAATAGGTAATTCTCGCACTGTGTTATATTGCTTGCCTGCGAACAGTCTTTTTCAAAATTTTGAAGTTGAGTTTTGGTTTTTCTTACTGCCCAGATCAGTTGGAATACCTCTTAAGGGTTTCTTGGACCTCTGATTGATAAATTTCTTTCTTTAGTTTGTATGCGTGAATAGTCTTAGGGTTTCAAGGCTTTTCTTGTCATTTGTGGCTTGACTTTCGTTTCTTGACTCTTCTTGGAAAAATATTCTCTCTGACTTCAAATTCTGAGTGTGTTTGATTGGTTGAGAACTAGTGATTGGTTGAAAGTTAAGTACTTGGTTTTTCTCCTTTGCTTATTTGTTTGAAAGAACATTTTCATTTGCATTGAGATGACTAATTGGTTTGCTCTTCATTTTTTATTTTCATTGAAAGAGTTGATTGGGTTGTTATTGCTTGATTCTTTATGATTTGATTTTTTGTTCTCATTAGTATAGTGATAGTTCTTTTTGGAAAGTGAACAAGAAGTTTTTCTTTCAAAAAAAAATGTTGTTTTTTGTCTTTTAGAAAACATTGAAAAATCAAATTTTAGAGATTGTTGAAGTAGTTGAAAAACACACATAGAGCATTGTCCTTTGATGAATGATTGTTTGCATTGACATTTAAAAGGAATTTTTTGCATTGTAGTACGGGGTTGATTTGGAAAACTTTCTCTCTCTCCCATACATAGGATTCATTGAACGAAAATTGTTATATTTCATTCTCATCCTTGCATTTTTGGGTCAGAGTCATACAACATGAGTTTCACTTTCGTTCCCTTTGAGTAAACAACAGCTCTTAAAAACATTGCGTAATCTTAAAATTTATCTAGTAACTCTTTTCTAGGGCTCTTTTACACCAACATTTAGCTAGGCTAGTGCTTTGGAGTAGG
>JZKD02S0057184.1:193120-211085 GCA_000966675.3 Picea glauca | reverse complement strand
TACACTCTCCAAAATCTCAAAACACACAATAACATCTTGAGTTAGGGAGTGTTAAATTCCATTTGCAACATATTGTCCTGGGAAGCCCTTCTAACACAAGGGTCAAGCACTAGGTGGCATTGGTGTTGGCAGAGTTACTCACCTTGCTTTGTTGACATCAGTGTAGAGATTGCATGTATTATGGGGATCACTCGGAGGTATACCCAGAATGATGAGTGGAAGCCTTTTGAGTTTATTTTGGGCTAGATACCCTGCCCTTGTGTGTAGATCGGACTGACGACTGTTCCCCCAGGCTTTACTATTGTTTGTGGTGACCTTAGTGGCCTATCTCTCTAGGTTCTTACCCAAGGTGACTATGGAGGGGAAAGTCTTCACGGTACTTGGAATTGACATTGATCAAACTCACTCGGGCTCCTTGGAGGGTATACCCACGATTATGTGTGGGAGCTTGCACCAGGGTGTAAGTCTGTTAAGCAGGTCGTCAACGTAACTTTTCCATCCTAGCTCCACCACTTCTCGTCTCATTGTTACGACGTTGGATTTCATCACCAACTAGTGGCTTCGATATTAGAAGGTCTTGTTTGCCTGGTGATTGCTTCCTAGATTTTGTTTACTAGTGTGTGTTGTTTATTTCTCGATGTTGACCATAGGAATTTCTTTGCAGAGCTTTTTACTCATTTACAATTGCTCCCCCATGATGTTCACATAGAATGCAAGGTTTATCTCCAGAGCATCTGGATGGTTCTCAATCCTTGCCTACTAGTACACTTGAGGGCTCTCCTCATCAGAGTGAAGTCCTAGTTGTTACTCCACCACACGTGGAAGCAAGTGACGTCCCAGTTTCACCACACCACAAGTAGAATCAACTGACTCTCTAGAACCTTTTCGAATTACCAATACTAGAGAGGATTATCGCATTCGCCGTGGTGATCGACCTTTTGTGCGATTAAATTCTTCTGAAGAAGCAGTTGTTACATCTTCTGAATCAACCGTTGGGCCTTCTCCCGGTGTAGTAGGCCAAGATCCTTTTTGTTTAAGTGATTTCCGACGGGTCCTTTTTGGTACTGAGTTACCTACAATATACAAAATCAACCCTTTGGTGTTTTCTCAGACAGAAACTACACCAGTGAATACCACTTATCATTTTTTTCTCCCTCCCAAGATGGCCCATCTCGCGAATACTACGAGTGTCCAAACCGGAATTACTGCAACTAGTCTTGCTCCTATCAATACCCAGCGAATGCCTGATGTCAACTCGACATTACCACCGGATTTTTGAATGCTTTGTTGAATGCTTCTAATCCAACAACTCCAAAAACCCCAGCTGATTCTCCAGGTGGTCCTCCTTTTCCTGGGCATCCTATTCCCGGTTTTATCCCGACACTCCCTCAATTTCCTTCTAGCAATCCTAATCTTAGTGGAACTATACCGTCCATTACACCAAACTTGGATATTCTTGTTGGTGGACAAGGTGGTATGATTCAAGTTCCTCTTCCTGGTCACAATCCAATTACTACACAACCTTCGGTTGGCACACAACCTACGATAGGGGGACCAACCTCACCTTTTGGACAAAACATACCTCCTGAATTAGCCCAGTATTGGAATCAGATTCTACAAAACTTTCCTCAACATGCTGGGGGGCAGCAAACTGTCCCTACTATAGGCCAACCATATCCAGGTATACCTAATCCTATTTGGGGTCAGAGTCACAATACTCAACCTCATGTCCCTACTCAAACTCAAGGTTACCATCCTTGAAATTATTATCCTCTCCAACCACCACCGAATCAGCCAGGGTCTTCCCACTATGGGCAGACTGCATATGGTCCTACTGGTTTGTCTACAGGGCTTCCACCCCAAAGTCACCAGTACCCACAGGTGAATAGATAGTTACCTTTTCTTGCTACTTTGGATTTGCCAGATTTGTCTAGGATTCTAAATGATCATATTCGTCACTCTCCCCAATGGCCTGTCATTCCAGCCAAAATTCCATTGGACATTCTGAAATTCGATGGCAAAGTGGGAGAGGACCCGAACAATCATGTTATGAATTTTCATATATGGTGTTCATCCAATTCGTTGATGGATGATTCTATTCGTCTACGTCTTTTTCAACGAACCCTTACAGGTTCTGCTGTGAAGTGGTATATTGAATTGCCACGAGGTTTCTTCTCTGATTTTAACACCCTAGCTATGGCTTTCCTTACACATTACCAGTTATCGATCCGTTATGATATCGGGACTGAGATTTTGACTTCCTTCAAATAGACTAAAGGCACTCATATATCAGATCATATCCATGAGTGGCGAAGAAGACGACGTCTCATCAAACTTGAACTCCCCGATCAGTTATTGGCTGAATGGTTTACAAAATCCTTTGTGAATGAAATTGTTAAAGACATTGACATGGGTGGTGTTGTTATGGAGGAGCAGGCTATAAGTCGTGCTCAATATCTTGATCTCGTTTATTTGCAAATGGGAACACTTTACGATTTTCTACCTGAATTACCTCGTCCTGGTGCTTCCAGCACTTCAACTACTCCAGCTGCCTCGCATGCAGCTGATGGTGTGATTGGTACTACCCATGCCCACCCACATTCTGTTTCAAGTACAACCCCTAAATCTACATCTTCTAATGTTCAAAATTCTCCGTCTCTTGCCACTCCCGCTAGTAAAACTTCTGAGGTGAACGTCGTTCAATCTACCCCGACCGGTAAAAATAAATCTAAAAAGGGGAGAGGCAAGAATAAGGAGGGAAAAAATAATAATCAAGCTGAGCAAGCTAAAACCCCTCCTGTTGAAGATTGGGATAAGAGAAAACCACGATACCCTTGCCTTATCTGTGGTGACGATCACTACACGAAGGATTGTCTACGACGTGCCGAGGTTACTAAGTTTTTTCAAGGAACGCCGAAACCATCTATGCCGACAGTCTTGTCCCAACCCTTCCCGTATTAACAACAGGCTCAATTGGTAATCCATGACTAACCATCTACGTCTATGACATCATATTTTTTGATGTGTACTAGTGATTCTAACAAAAATAACGTTGCAGTCACGACTAGAGCCAAATATTATACTCCATCTAAGGAGAAGGTTGACGATTTACCTCCTTCTTTGGTATAGACCTCTCCACCGACTCCACCTATGAACGGTCCTCTTCATATCGAACGACCGAGCCTTGATACAGTTCTACGATCACCCCCAAAAGGTGTCGTTAGGAAATTGGCTTTCAATCCTCATGCTCGTGTGGCCCAGAACTACAGCATTGTCGAAGATCTAGCCCAAGCAACTTCAGCGATGTCTGCCCTTGAATTCCTTCAGTCTTTTCCTACACAACGAAGGGCTCTGTTGAAATCTATAGGTGGAATTGATCCAACAGATACAAATTTAATAGTCTTTGACTTGGAAGATCATATTCCAAGGTTAGCCCCTTAGCTTGCGTTCCAGATACAAGTTGTTGTTTCTGATAAGAACATTTTTTGAACTGTTATCGATGAGGGTGCCTCTACGTGTGTAATGTCTTTTGCTTGTTGGAAAGCCATTGGCTCTCTTCCCTTAAATGAGTCACAAAATACTTTGAAAGCCTTTAATGGCTCTGGTTTTAAGCCTTACGGTGTTCTTCCATCATTTCCTGTTACCCTAGAAGGTAAGACGGTCCAAGTTGAAGTGGAAGTCTTCGATGCTCCCCTTGATTATAATCTTCTTCTTGGTCGTAGTTGGATAGATTCCATGCGCGCTGTTGTGTCAACACTTTTCCGTGTAGTACGTTTTCCCCATCAAGGAAAGGTTTTTACAGTTGATCAACTTGCCTTCTTTAATTCCGATACTCGTACTGGCAACGTGCCATTTATAGCTAAAACCCCACCGGGTTACGAGAATGTCAGTGTCAGCCTTCTAAAAGATTCTTCCTTGATGGGTACTTTTCCCTTTCCGCCACCCGATGTTCCACACCCATCCGTAGCCTCTATCAACATGATCTCTGCCATACCTCATGAAATTCCTTTGTCTTACGACCCTTGGATAGTCCTTGACCCTGGAGATCACACTCGTTTTGGCGACATCATGCCGTTAAGTCCGATTGAATCTGCTTATCATGCCATTCAATCGGCAACACCTTCCACACTCTCTCTTGATGAGTTCTCTCCTGATCCTTTCCGTGTCATTTTTACCACTGACAAGATGATCATGTCCTTCATGGAGGACACCCCTTGGGATGATGGGCATTATCATTCCATACTCTTTCTGGAACAACACACTCTCGATAATTATCAACGGATTTCGACTCCGTCAACCGTTGTTGTCATATAGACTGTTCTCGGATCTTCACATGATGTGTTTTCCAAAGGGAACCTCAATAATATTTCTCCCATGATTCCCATTGACATATCCGTTAAACCTAGGATAGTTGAAAATGTTCACATTGGAGCTTCGTGCTCTCCGGATGAAATCATCACCTATACATCTTTGTTCAAATAATTTCGTGACATTTTCGCCTGGAGCTACGAAGAGATGTCAGGTATCAACCCCGCAATTGTTGTACATGAGATAAAGACATACCCCAGAGCTAAACCAGTCCAACAACCCCTTCGTCCGGTCCACCCACATAAAGCGGCAGCTATCAAGCTCGAGGTTGAAAAACTTCTTAAAGCCGACTTTATTTATCCCGTGGCTCTGACAGAATGGGTTTCTAACCCTGTACTGATTGATAAGAAAGGTGGAAGTATTCGTGTATGTGTTGATTATAGGGATATTAACAAAGCCTGTCCAAAAGACAACTTTCCGACCCCTTTCATCGACCAGATTGTCGATGACTGTGCCGATAGTGAAATCTTTTCTCTTATGGATGGTTTCTCCGACTATAATCAAATTAACATCACTCTTGAGGACCAACATAAAACTTCTTTTATTTATCCTTGGGGTACTTTTGCTTATCGGAAACTACCCTTCGGTCTTAAGAATGATGGTGCGACGTTTCAATGTGCTATGTCTTATTCTTTTCATGATATAAAACATATTGTTCAACCCTATTTGGATGATTTACCAACTCATTCTTTACGCCGAGTCGATCACCCCACTCATGTCCGAGCTATTTTCGTTCATTTTCGGTTCTATCGGATTCGTTTAAATCCTCATAAATGCGTTTTTTGCGTAGAATCCGACCGTCTTCTAGGTTTCATTGTTTCTCATCAAGGGATCTGGGTAGATCCTCTTAAGGTTGAGGCGATTCTTAATCTCCCTCCTCCTTCTACACTGCGCCAGTTGCAAAGTTTGCAGGGGAAAGAAAACTTTCTTTGTCGCTTCATTCCTAATTATGCCAAGATTACTCGTGGTTTTATGCGGCTACACAAGAAAGATTCCGATTTCGTCTGGGATAGCATTGCTAACAATGCTTTTGAGGCTTTGAAGTTGTCCCTTACGCGAGCTCTGCTTCTCTTCCCTCCTGACTATAGTCGTGATTACTTTCTCTATCTTGTTGCCTATGAGTATACCATTGGCATGGTTCTAGTTCAAGAGGATGATGCACATGATGAACATGTTATTTATTACTTGAGTCGAAGTCTCACATCAACTGAAATCAAGTATCAACATGTTGAAAAAATGGCTTTCGCTGCCGTTCAAGCCGTTCAACACTTTCAGCATTATATTCTCTCAAGGAAAACTATAGTGATTTCTCATTGAAACCCTATGCAACACATTTTGACACGTTAGTTGCTAGGGGGAAAGTACTCCAAATGAATTTTCATACTCCAGGAGTTTGACTTGGAATTCGATCGCGCCACGTCTAAGAAATCCTTAGTTTTTGCTGAGTTAATATGCGATTTTCCTCACTCTGCCACGGAAAATGTAGCAATAGATTCATTGCCCGATGAATATCTTTTCCTTATCCGCACTGATGATATTTGGTATGGGGATATCATTATATATCTCCAAACCCAGACTTTATGGCCTGCTTTGTCTAGTACTGAATGACGTCGTATACGCTATCAAGCATGTCAATACATTATCCTCGGGGATACTCTTTACCATCGGGGCATTGACTCTGTTTTTTGACGTTGTTTGACTTTTGACGAAGCCGAGAAAGCTCTGAATGACTGCCATTCCAGTGCATGTGGTGTTCATATGTCTGGGTATGCTACTGCCTAGAAGATCTTACGAGCAGGGTATTTTTGGCCTTCTTTGTTCAACGACTTCATTACTGCCGTTCAGAAGTGCCATGCCTACCAGACCTACAATCAGAAAATTCGGTCACATCCTGCTCCTCTTCATCCTGTGGTCTCAGTTGGTCCTTTTGCAAAATGGGGCATTGATTTTATGACATGTCACCCTCACTCGGTCGGGGGGCATGGTTACATCATTGTGGCTGTTGATTACTTTACAAAATGGGCCGAGGCGATGCCAACATTCGATAATACTGGAAAGACTGCAGTGTTGTTTCTTTTTAACCATGTCATAGCTCGTTTCGGTGTTCCCCAAGCTATCGTTACTGATCACGGTAGTCATTTTAGGAATTTTATGATGTCTGAACTTACGGAAAAGTTGGGTCTTCGTCATGATAACTCAACACCCTATTATCCGCAAGCTAATGGCCAGGTCGAAGCAATCAACAAAGTTCTTATAACTATGCTTCGACGGATGATAGGAATTCATAAAACAAGCTGGCACACGATGTTGTTTTCGGCATTGTGGGCATAYCRGACATCTGTYAAATCYKCTACGGGGTTTACGCMTTTTCGATTGGTCTATGGTGTGGAAGCCATTCTTCCWATAGAATGTGAGATACCTTCTCTGAAKCTAGYTGTCGAACTCTTACCCAATACTTCTKCTRAAGAAGAACGTYTATTGTATCTGATGMRATTAGACAAAACTCGACGTRACGCYWCTCTAGTAATRGAAKCCCAGAAGAAACGTGTCAAGGCACAGTATGAMAARCATGTCAAGCCTCRYRTTTTCTYTGAAGGTGATCTTGTTCTTCTYTATGAACARGATYRAGATGYSTTAGGAGCTGGGAAATTYGAACCAATGTGGCGAGGTCCTTAYATTGTTCGYCGAGTTTTGGAAAAAGGAGCATATGAGCTGGTCGATTAYGATGGTATCCCTTTGAGTGAACCCAGGAATGGGTTGTACTTGAAGAAGTATTATGCATAAGTCATTTGTGCACAAGTACTTGTATTTTATGTATCATACTTTGTGTGTGTTACTTTAGTTTTATTTTGACGTTATTTGGTCTTTGCCCTTATGTGACGATGTGTTTTGATTGCCAGATGTCGGAGTCTTCGTTACCCTATATTGGCTTCATTGATGGGGCTAGTCGTAGTACTCGAAACTTAGCTTCCGCTGTGTGGGCAATCTATGCCCCAACAAACAAACTTATGTCTTTACGAGGTGTATGTCTTGGCTGTGCAACCAACAACATTGCAGAGTATAGCGTCGTTATTGAATTATTGGTTGATGCTATCTCACTTGGTATTCATCATTTGGTTGTGTGACTCAACTCGCATCTTGTAGTACTGCAGCTAAGTAATATCTATTCTATTTGAAGTCCTACTTTGTTACGGGTGTATTTGCGAATTCGCGTCTTGGAACGATATTTTGATCACATTGAATATCAACATATTCCTAGATGTCTTAATACATTAAGAGATGCATTGGATAATTATGTATTGGACAGACATTTAAATCATTTATGAATCAAACACATTAAAATCCACACAATATAAAGTAAACCGGTAGACGCCATCTGTATATATAACAATCAAAAGAGTTTGTTTTTTACAAAAAGTTTGTCCAAAGAACAAAATATCAAAAAGGGAAGCTTATAGATTCTACAAAGGGATGTCATGGATGACGTTCAAGGTAACACACAACTGCCCTAGCAACCTTATGGAGAAGTCGACCCATAGCTACTGAAACTCCTACAGTGTGATGCTAATCACATCGTGGAATCTCTTCCAGATTCATATCTGGAATGTCTGTTGTCAGACCCTCTAAATTATGCTCCACAACCTGATAATCTTCGGCATACTGTGGTACTGCTATTGCTACCTCTCCTCGTCACTGGATAGGATAGGTTCCAGGAGGTCTATACGGTCCAACATCTGTGTTATCAACAAACATTTTGTGTTAGTCTTCGGATAAATACATAAAACAAAAACATTTAAATATGATTAAAATTCAAAAACATTTAAAAAGAGAAAATCTGTGTACTTCTTACCGAGGTCTCCCCACTGAGCGTCCTCAGGTAGTGCTAGATCTGGATCTCCTCGAAAATCCAACCTGACATAGGCGTAGTCATCGACCATCAACATTTGGTTTTAAATCCAGTCAAAGAAAATGTCGTCATACTTGACGATTGGTCCTGCCACATGCCGGGCCATGAGCCGACACCATCTCAACATCCTTGGATCCCTAGGACCCGGGAAGTTCCACTCAACCTGTAGTCTAAACACGGGGACCCTCTCGAGGAAGAAGGACACTAACAAAGATCCATAACCAAATTGTTTCAATTCACCCCGCCTAGATTTGGTTAATTGCCTTTTGATACTGCGAAGCACATCATCTGCCCAGTTGAATACTCGGGGCTCAGTACACTCGATGGCATACTGGAAGTAGCTCTGTAATGCCATATGAGGAGTAGAACTCCCTGCCATCCAAGATATCGCAAAGAGAATAGTGCGGAGGGTCAAATCTTGTACCCTCCAGATAACCACTTTTCCCTTTTTCCTCTTAGCCTCAGGTACATAGTATTTATTGCAGTATTCACTCATTTTTAACCTACCACCTCTGCTATCGGTCAGACTGACATAATACCCGTGCCTGGATAATCCAATCAAAATGTATATGTCCTCAATGTATATGGACAAGGTGTGAGCTCCTACATTGAAAACCTGTTGATCTGGATCCCACATACAGACTAGATACTCCAGTAGTCTGACTTGGGCCCTCATGCCCGGGATGCGAAAGTATTTTAAGAGCCCACAATCTCTTAATGCAGCTATGGTGGGAGGATGATTCTCGGCATTTGCATTATCCTCCTCATGTTCTCGTTCTCGCCACTCAAGCACCATGTTTGTGGCTATTTATCTGCACAAGGAACATAGAAGGAGGATTAGTGATTTTGTTCATGATCTAAAACTTTTTCATTGGCTAAATATTTAAAAAAAAACTGGGTTCTGTGTTGCTCGCAGGTGCCTCATTTACAAAGTGCGAACACCTCACAAGTGGCTCAAGGTTCACCTGCGAGAACGCATCATTCTCGCAGGTCCCGTATGGGCTGCCTGCAAGAATGCCTATGCGCATGTAGGGTTCAAAAAGCCACTTAAAAATGAAAAACTAACCAATGAAATCAAAAATTTAAACCATGAAAATGTCAAGAATGAAGAGCTTACCGTAATGCTGCAGACGACTCGTCAAATGATCTCTTGTAGCTCCCGGAAATCAACGCCGAATTCAGAGGGTAAAAAGGGGGTTTTTGAACTCAATAGTGAAAATGTGAAATGATATGGTAAAAATGTGTATTTACTCATTTAATTTACTTTTTACTATGTCATTTTTGGGTTTTTATGTTTATCTATTGTTTAAACCTAATTACTAATATCAAGATGAGTGTAATGACTTGCAGGTGTGTTGACATTGATGATTACATACAAGGGTATGGATATATTTTTCTCTGTTATGGTGTGATTTTGATTATTTTTTATGGTTTTTACATAAAACCTCGAGCGTCTTTTTGTCCGTTATTGCGCTCGTGAAAAACACAAGAACGTGATCGAGCATAGTTTTATCACTTTTTCGGGCTCACTAAGGTTATATGAAAAAGGAACCCCCTTGGAGTTCTCGTTAAGCTCTTTTCAGACTCTCTAAACATGAAAAGATCGTCGAGCGACCTTGCTATTTTCACGCTCGATAAAGTATTTGAAGTACGTGTCTGGTGAGCGATAATTTCTCTCTTTTTCGGTCTCATCCATACTATTTTACAAAAAAGGAACTGAGAGAGTTCTCTTTTAAGTGTTTTTCCAAACTCTATAATCTTGAAAAACCTTCGAGTTTACTATCTCTGGACTCGTTAAACAAACATTGACAGACCCATGATGGGACCAAACCACTCCTTCTTAGGGTTCGTTAAACATACTCCGAGGGACTTGTCCGAAGGATGAGCTTATATTAACAAGCATATGTGATCCTTTTCAAGATTGCGTAAAAATAAAGAGGTACTTGCCAGAAATGGTGGGGGAAAATTTGGGAAAGGGATATGTTTCATCTTCGTATTGATTGGCGGTCAGTGTCGCTCTTGAACATGACACCCCCTATTCATCATTTGAAGCCGGTTTGGGAAATCCATTTGTATCTCTTTCGATTGATTACAAGGTCATTTCATGTATCATCTTTGAGTCAATGCTGCCAAATCATTTGGTCGTGTCATTCATATGTTCAAGAGAAGTCCATCTAAAACCTATATTGATTCGGCCATCTGCAGTTATCCATTCTCTCTGTGTCGGCCTTCCCTATGTCCAGTCCAATTTGCAAAATGTTCTGTTTCACCTTCAAACTCTGTTACTCATTTCATGTCATTGATGGGGGGTACATCAAGGCCCTCTTGTGATGAGTTTTGTTCCGTCGAATTCAACTCATTATCCAGAATCAAGACTTAGAAATTGTTTAGTGCCTTGGAGCTTGCATGCCTCAATGTCAAGTTTCCTCGCTTTCGACAGTGGGTTTACATCATTGACCCCTGATCGAAAGATTCCATCATATGTTCGACATCAACTCATTCATTCACAGTTGATGGATTGTACTATAGTACCTTGGGAGTCATTGACATCAATGGTGATTTCCCTCGCACTTGTTAACGGTTACATCAATGACCGGTAATCAAGTGGTTTCTGCCATGTTCGACTTCAACACATGTAATCACATGGTTAGATTCGTACTTTGGGAAACAATATTGAAGACTCTGGATATATCTTTGTGATCCAGGTTGCGATGGAGTATGTATAATTTGCGACACATAGATCCACTGTGTATGTTTCATGGCTATGTCGTCTGGATTTAAAATTCCTTGCATAGATCCACAGTGTATTCAGGTGGCTATGCTATATTTTGACGGCATGGATCCACAGTGTATGATTGGTGGCCATGACCTTTTTTTATGATGTCATCAGTCTATGATCTGAGTATGGGAATGCCTACCTCAGAATTGGTATATATGATATTCTGCAGATTCTTGGGTGTTTGCAGGTTTTCGATTAGATGTGCTCTTGGTTCTCGACACACACATGCAGCTTACAAAGTCTATCGGTTGTCAGTAGTTCCAACCTCATACTTTGGGGGGCATTCTGTTACCCATAATTTTGGTCGTCATGATGATGTATTGATGATGGTGTACTCAAGCTCTTCATTAGAACTTTCTCCTGAGAAAGGTTACCTTTATCTCTTTCCAGAAATCACAGTTTTGAGGAAGGTTCGCAGGCTGCTAATACATTTGCCTGCAAGAATGCATGATTCTCATAGGTTTCCTTAAGCCAGGGTGCAAGAAGTTCACACTGTGTCTAACTATTAGGGTGCGAGCTCTTTCTAAAGAAGGGAAAAAGATGAATTCTCGAAGCTTCTAGAAGGGAATCTTCTAAAAGGATGAGATGGCATTCGAATGGTTATCTAAGTACTGGCTTTCCTGATATTTTGGGATCATTCTTATCTAAGTAACTAATTCATTCTCTCCTATATATTGAGGGGATTCTCATGGAAAAGGTTAGAATCAAACTAGCAAGAGATTTATTTGAGAATTAGTGAAGAATTGTGTGAAGGACTGAAGCTACAACAACTAGAGAACTCCAGCAAGTCTATCAAAGGTGGTGGATCTTCTTCATGCAAGTGAGAAAGTGTGTGTGTCAGAGCCAAGGGCCATCAAAAGGAGGTTTGCAACATCAAGGCTTAGGTTGTAATCTTTTCTTTCCATCAATATAATACAGTAATATGTCCCTTTCCCATAAATCTAATGTCACTTTATTGTATAACTCCTTGATCATATACATAGATTAACTGTTGAATATATTGAGTTGTCTTCACTTCGATTGGTTTGTATTGTTGTGGTCTTGACAGTACAAGAGCATTGGAGCGAAGCTGGAACAACAAAGACCAAAGGAAGCGATCATAAGGTATGTTCATGATTCTTGCCTCCTAGTTCATTCAATAGTTGAAATCTAGGGAAAGAGTATTATTCTGTCTTGCTTTGTTCTAGATCTAGGTGGATCTAGGGAGATCAGTTTGTGTCCACACTTACGGATTTATCCAATAACAATAGCTCCATCCAACTGTTGTCATATAGCCTACATGTCAATACTTCATGCCCCATAAATTTGTCAAGCTCAAGTTACTTTTCTTGTTACACATTCTCTTTTTCACAAGAGTAACAAAGTCATATGAATCGGAAGGCAGTGTAGTAGGGCGGTGCACAAAGGTCAAGGAATGACAGGTGGTGGTGTAAAGGCGGTGTAAGAACAACTGTTTACATTTAGAATGACACATGGCAGGCAGCCATAGGTGTTTGATAGACGACGAAAATTCGACGAGGAACCTCCCCTTAAAAATGCCTTAGGCGTAATAATATAATAAAAAAGTCTAACCCTGAGGGTGGCCTTCTTCCTAACTTAAAATCAAGAAATCATTTCCCATCCAGGATTTTTATGATAAGTTGATAATTGTCCTTCCCGAAAGAAAAATTTGTCGCGAGGCTGCATAGTAACCTGTTCACCCAAATAAAAAAAACTCTGAAACCCATTCTCAACGACAAATGATACTTTTATATTGCTTCAAGAGTGATACTTTTAGTTGGAAACACTTTTTGTTTCATCCAAAAATGTTTCCATTTGCCCAAAATATGACATTATTTTGTCAAATTTGGAGATATAAATTTTCGTCACATTTTTATATTGTGTTAATATTTCATTTTTTCTATTTATATTCTCATTTTTCTCTTTTTGGTCTGGGTATTCTCTTTTCCATGTACTCTGTGCATTATCTTTGTCATGTGCTCTTGCGATCTCAACAAACCAGAAACAAAGCGAAAAGTGTTTTATTTTTTGTGTATGCTCTTTACCCATTGCTTTATATGATCTCAACCAATTAGAAATAGAGAGAAAAAGTTGCATTCTGTGGCTAGGCTAACCGAGATTTAACCCCAATATTTTTAAGTTTTAAATTCAATTTTTTTTTTAAATTTCACATGTTTTGTGTGCAATTGTGTTGAAGTTTTCCGCAATAAAAAATAAGAGTTTTGGGGGAAAGAACACACTTAAAAGTAAAGAGTTAAAAATAAAATCCATGCTCCTCCTTCATAACATTTTCTATATATTTGACTAGCTAGCACTAATCGATGACATCGATGACACTCAAGCTTCTCACATTGTCACTCATCTATTCTATGAGAAGTAAGAGTTTAGGTCTACGAGAGGTGCCTTTATGGGTGGTAATATTTTAGGTTTGTGGGAGGTGTGTCTGCACGAGTAATTGGAATTATTTTTGGGATGCCAATCTAAGTTATATTCATCTCAAGTTGTAAGAGAATATACAAGAACATTGTTTTTCTACATACATTTACAATGGCATTGGCTAGTTCTTCTACAAAATGGATTTTTCGTTGGAATCCGATGACATAAATTTACACTAATCACTATTTTTTTTGTTCAAAATCCATTTCTAAATGCACAAATGGATTCAACATGCTGAAAAACTCTCGGGGCACTTGGATTATCCATAAATAATCACTCAAATCTACAAATCCAACATTTTCTAGCCGGATTTAGGACAAAAATCCCCGAAAAAAATCATCATTATGACCATTTACAATAGTTGGTGATTTCAAATCTTGTAGCTATGTGGGTCCTTTTTTATGTTATTGAAGCTTGCTTGCAATGCACTCTTTAGAAATCCTTTAAAACCATTCTTTGGATGCATCACTGCATTTGAGAATAAGAGGTCCTTTTATTTATGCAAAGCAAAAAAGACCATCATCCAGGTACTAAATATGCTAACTTTGGTTCTGAAAAATTGTCAAGAGTATGTCTAGGTATTAAATATGCTAAATTTGGTTCAAAACAATGGCCAATAATTAAATCTACCAAAGTGGATAAACTTAGCTGTATAAATACCCCTTATAGCATGCCTTTTCCCATAAGTTTTTGTTTCCGTGAATATGTCTAGCAATCTAAGTCCAAATGATGGTCAGAAAAAAGATGCCATCGTAGATTTCCCCCAAATATATTCTTCGAGTAAAAGAAAAAATGTATGTTTAACATCCATCTGGTAAACTAAATGCAATTAATCAACATCCAAATATTTGTTATAGAAATGTCTAAAAGCAACATGGAGGATGCCTTCTTCCTATATAGAAATACAGAAATTAGCTCTCGCCAGGTATTCTTATGATAAGCAGATAATCCTCTTGCCTGACAAAAAAAATTGCGGCCAGGCTGTAAGGTAACCACTTTACCCAGATGAAAAAACTCTGAAACTCATTCTTAGGCTATCGACTTGGCCAAAGAATTTTCGCAATAGGTTGTCACGACCGATTCAGCGCATACACCCAATGTTGTCAGATGGTAGAAAGAAAATGCAAGGTGATGGAGGGGAAAAGGGAAGGCACGCCTTAGTTCCCATGCACTGCATCTCAAGCTGCAACTGAAACCCTCACAACCCACGCAGGTTCAAATCCTATCATTACAATTAAAATTTCGCAGTCACGGTTGGATTCATTATATCTGTTGCATCTTTGATGCTTAATACAAACATTAATTCTTATTAGTTAGTGGTCATATGCGTAGAATTAGTTCATATTGGTACCTATAGATATATTGCATTCATTCCATTTCTTTTCGACCCATATATTGGATTCATTCCATTTCTTTCCGAACCATTAATTGTCACACTCATTCATGTGTTTCATTCATTCCATTTCTTTCTAACCCATTAATTGTCGCACCTGTATCCCTACACCATCGACTGGCTTCACCAATCAAGAGATATTTGTGTTAGCCAACAGTGATGTATGCCCTACAACATCAAGCCTTTCAAATATGAGGTATTGTGTGATATTGCTCCCCTTGAAGTTTGTGATGTTCTTTTAGGACAACCATATTTGTGGAAGCATCATGTTGTGTATGAGTCCATACCTCGCAGTGTTATTATTACTCTAGGTAGACAATTGTACATGATACCAGAGGTAGCGACGCCTACTACTATTTCTTTAATCTCTATTAAGCAATACAATAAGGTCATTTCACAGACCGGGAAGTTCGTCTTCTTTGTGATCCATGCTCATAGTAAGCAGAAGGTCTTCGCCACATCTGTGGCCTCTACACAGAGCCTATATTTGTAGCAGAAGCAAGTGGATGAGATTGTGGAAGAATACAGAGATATCTTCTCCTCACCTATAGGGGTACCAACACACTATCAAGTCAAGCATCCAATTGATCTGAACCCCGGAGCACCTCTACCTAATGGACCAGTCTATCATCGCTCGCTGATGGAAAATGACGAAATCGGGCGTCAGTTCCAAGAGGTTCTTCAAAAGGGTCACATCAGAACCAGCTCCTCCCCTTGTGGAAGCCTGATTGTACTAGTGTAGAAGAAGGACAAGACTTGGTGACTCTGCATTGATTACAGAGCCTTAAACAAAATCATAGTCAGGGACTGATACCCCATTCTTGAGATTGATGACCTTCTTGACAAACTCAAGGGGGAAAAGTTCTTCAACAATATTGACCTAAAGTCTATCTACCACCAGGTTTCCATCGAACCAACTGATGTATGGAAGACAACCTTCAAATCTAAAGAAGGTCACTTTGAATGGCTAGTCATGCCCTTTGGCTTAACAAATGCACCAACTACTTTCATGAGGTTGATGAATGATGTATTGAGACCCTTCACCAACTCCATTGTGGTGGTATATTTGGATGAAATCCTCATCTTCAATAGAACGTGGGAGGAGCACATGCGGAATATTCAACAGGTTTTGAGCACTCTGTGCCAGCACAAGCTATATGCCAACTTGGAAAAATACTCTTTTGGCATGAATAGGTCCCAATAATTGGGCTATATTGTTGATGAGCATGGGGTACATGTTGATCCAGCTAAGATCCAAGTCATCTGTTACCGGCCAGCCTCGACCACACTGATCGAGCTTCGGAGCTTCTTGGGAGTAGCCAACTTCAACCCACGGTTCATGTTGGGATTCTCCCACATTACATGGGCCCTCAGCCAGGTGACCAAGGGTGGTGACAGGGCCAAGTTAGTGTGGGGGAAGGAACAACAATGAGCATTTTATGATATGAATCATCGCTTGTGCTCAACTCCGGTACTCTCCTTGCTTGATCTACAACAACCATTCGAGATTGAGACTGATCCATCTAACTATGATGTGGGTGCATTTCTCACTCAGCACGGTCATCTAGTGGCATACCATAGATGTGAGACACTCTCATATATTGTCTGTAAATACCCCACCTATGACAAGGAAATGTATTCCATTGTACAAGCTTATCGTTAATGGAAACATTACATTCTGGGAAAGGAGATGATCATAAACATTGATCACAAGCCTTTGTAGTTCATACATACACGGGGGAAATTGTAGAACGACCTCCATCAGAAGTGGTCCACCTACCTGCAACAGTTCCATCTCAACATCAAGTATAAGACATGTATCTAAAATCGTGTCGTTGGATACCTCATTCAACCTCTTGTGGTTGCACTCACCATTGTGCTCCATTTATGTGTACATGAAGCATCTAAGTGACCCCAACTTTATCAATAATATCTAGACTTTGCCACCACCTATCATCTCTTGGGTACATGCGCAATTGTCACCGATTTTCACGTTCAAGATGGACTATTATGCCACATGGGTCATCTCTGTGTTCCTACAAGAAATCATGTAAAGATGATTTGGGAAGCCCACTACAGTCAGATGGCAGGACATTTTGGCGTGGAGAAAATTGTGGTCATTCTTCAGAAACATTTTTATTGGTCAAAAATTCGACAAGACGTCAACAAGTATATTAGATCTTGCACTGCTTGTGCCATTTCCAAGCTAGCCATCAAGAAGCACGGCTTATACACCCCACTTCCTACTCCCGATAAGCCTTGGGAATCCATCTCAATGGATTACATGTCTGGCCTCCATCTACCAAGCAAGAAAATGACTATGTATTTATGGTCATTGATCGGTTTTCGAAGATGGTCATCCTCACAACCTGTAAGAAGAATATCACAGCGGAAGATATTTTCAAACTCTTCTTCGAACGAGTGTGGATCCACTTTGGGATACCATAGACCTTCATCTCTGACCAGGACAACAGTTTCCTTAGCACATTTTGGTGAAGTCTCTGGTTACTGTTGGAAAGCAAGATCAGAAAATCCATTGCTTTCCACCCCCAAACAAACGGCCAAATAGAGGTTGTCAATCATATGATTGTGCACATATTGTGCATGTAGAAATCTAAGCATCCATGCACATGGGACGATAGTCTCCCCTATGTTAATCACAACTACAACATGGCTCTCCATATCTCCACCGACCATAGCCCATTTTAGGTAGGGATGGGATTCCAACCCTTGGGACCCATTGATGTTGCACTTCCTCTTGCCACCACACAGACAAAATCTTCCCATGATCAGTCTGCGATCGACAAAGCCACTAGACTGATTGAGCGAATTCAACACATCCGCCAACAAGTCCAGGAGATTTTGCAGAAATCCAATGCTAAGTGCAAGCAGTGCCATGCTCAACACAAGGTACCACACCAATTTTAGGTTGGTGACAAATTCTAGTTACATTTGCAGAAGGAGTGTCTCACAGGGCCCCATCAAAAGCCCCACCCACTTTTCTCTGGGCCTTACACTATCACCAAGGTCGTGGGTAGTAATTCTTTTGAGCTCAACACTCCACCCTTCCTTGGCCTGCACC
>JZKD02S0057184.1:104298-129724 GCA_000966675.3 Picea glauca | reverse complement strand
TATATATATATATATATATATATATATATAATTTTACATTGGTGTATTGCCTCAAGTGGTCACGTTGGTTGGGGTTGTGAATTGTTTCCCTTTTTTAGGGTTTTAACCATATAATACAATGGTGTATTGATTTCTAATTTGTTTGTGTGAGTGGTCGTTTAAGGTATTTGATCCTGTGCAAAAATATTCAATTTGTTGAACATGGTATTAAAGCCCATATGAAGACCAACTCTGGTTGTTAATTGAGATCCTCAACTTTTGTCATTGCATGAATCAAAATATTTATGAGTTATTCTATTTCTATGTATTTCTACCTTGAACGAACTATTATATTGCTTCAAGAGAGATACTTTTAGTTGGAAACACTTTTTGTTTCACCCAAAAATGTTTCCATTTGCCCAAAATACGACATTATTTTGTCAAATTTAGAGATATAAAGTTTCATCACATTTTTATATTGTGTTAATATTTCATTTTTTCTATTTATATTCTCATTTTTCTCTTTTTGGTCTGGGTATTCTCTTTGTCATGTACTATGTCCATTCTCTTTGTCATGTGCTCTTGCGATCTCAACAAACCAGAAACAAAGCGAAAAGTGTTTTATTTTTTGTGTATTCTCTTTCCCCACTGCTTTATATGATCTCAACCAATCAGAAATAGAGAGAAAAAGTTGCATTCTCTGGCTAGGCTAACCGAGATTTAACCTCAATATTTTTAATTTTTAAATTCATTTTTTTTTTAATTTCACATGTTTTGTGTGCAATTGTGTTGAAATTTTACGCAATAAAAAATGAGAGTTTTGGGGGAGAGACCACACTTAAAAGTAAAGAGTTAAAAATAAAATCCATGCTCCTCCTTCATAACATTTTCTATATATTTGACCAGCTAGCACTAATCGATGACATCGATGACACTCAAGCTTCTCACATTGTTGCTCACCTAGTCTACTAGAAGTAAGAGGTTAGGTCTATGAGAGGTGCCTTTGTGGGTGGTAATATTTTAGGTTTGTGGGAGGTGTGTTTGCACGAGTAATTGGACTTCTTTTTGGGATGCCAATCTAAGTTACATTCATCTCAAGTTGTAAGAGAAGCTACAAGAACATTTTTTTTCGGCATACATTTACAATGGCGTTGGCTAGTTGTTCTACGAAATGGATTTTTCGTCGGAATCCGACAATGTAAATTTACACGAATCACTATTTTTTTTTCTCAAAATCCATTTCTGAATGCACAAATGGATTCAACATGCTGACAAACTCTCGGGGCACTTGGATTATTCATAAATAATCACTCAAATCTACAAATCCAATAATTTCTAGCTGGATTTAGGACAAATATCCCCGGAAAAAATCATCATTACAACCATTTACAATAGTTGGTGATTTCAAATCTTGTAGCTACGTGGGTCTTTTTTTAGGTTATTGAAGCTTCTTTGCAATGCACCCTTTAGCAATCCTTCAAAACCGTTCTTTGGACGCGTCACTGCATTTGAGAATAAGAGATCTTGTTATTTATACAAAGCAAAAAAGACCATCATCCAGGTACTAAATATGCTAACTTTGGTTCTGAAAAATTGTCAGGAGTATGTCCAGGCATAAAATATGCTAAATTTGGTTCAAAACAATGGCCAAGAATTAAATCTACTAAAGTGGATAAACTTAGTTGTATAAATACCCCTTATAGCATGCCTTTTCCCATAGGTTTTTGTTTCCGTCAATATGTCTAGCAATCTAAGTCCAAATGATGGTAAGAAAAAAGATGACATCACAGATTTCCCCCAAATATATTCTTCGAGTAAAAGAAAAAATGTATGTTTAACATCCACTTGGTAAACTAAATGCAATTAATCAACCTCCAAATTTTTGTTATAGAAATGTCTAAAAGCAACATGGAGGATGCCTTCTTCCTTCTTCCTATATAGAAATACATAAATCATCTCCCGCCAGGGATTTTTATGATAAGCAGATAATCCTCTTTCCTGACAAAAAAAATTGCGGCCAGGCTGTAAGGTAACCACTTTACCCAGATGAAAAAAATCTGAAACTCGTTCTCAGGCTATCGAATTGGCTAGAGAATTTTCACACTAGGTTGTCGCGACCGATTCAACGCATACACCCAATGTCGTCAGATGGTAGAAAGAAAATTTAGGGTGATGGTGGGGCAAAGGGAAGACATGCCTCAGTGCCCACGCACTACAGCTCAAGCTGCAGTAGAAACCCTCACAACCTACACAGGTTCGAATCCTGTCATCATAATTAAAATTTCGCAGTCGCGGTCGGTTTCATTATATCTGTTGCAACTTTGATGCTTAATACAAACATTAATTATTATTAGTTAGTGGTCAGATGCATAGCATTAGTTCATATTGGCACCTATAGATATATTGCATTCATTCCATTTCTTTTCAACCCGTATATTGCATTCATTCCATTTCTTTCTGACCCATTAATTTTCAAACTCATTCATGCGTTGCATTCATTCCATTTATTTCTAACCCATTAATTTTTGCACATGTATCCCTACACGATCGACTGGCTTTGCCAATGAAGTGATCTTTGTGTCAACCAATAGTGACGTCTGCCCTACAACATCAAGCCTTTCAAAGATGAGGTATTGTGTGATATTGCTCCCCTTGAAGTTTGTGATGTTCTTTTAGGACAACCATATTTGTGGAAGCGTCATGTTGTGTATGAGTCCAGACCCTGCAATGTTATTATTACTCTAGGTAGACAATTGTACATGATACCAGAGGTAGCAACACCTACTATTTCTTTAATCTCTGTTAAGCAATGCAGTAAGGTCATTTCACAGACCAGGAAGTTCATCTTCTTTGTGATCCGTGCTCACAGTAAGCAGAAGGTTGTCGCCACATCTGTGGCCTCTACACGGATCCTATCTTTGTAGCAGAAGTAAGTGGATGAGATCGTGGAAGAATACAGAGATATATTCTCCTCACCTACAAGGGTACTGACACACTGTCAAGTCAAGCATCCAATTGATCTAACCCCCGACGCACCTCTACCTAATAGACCAGTCTATATTCTCTCACTAATGGAAAATGACGAAATCGGGCGTCAGATCCAAGAGATTCTTCAAAAGGGTCACATCAGACCTAGCTCCTCCCCTTGCGGAAGCCCAATTGTACTAGTGCAGAAGAAGGACAAGACTTGGCGACTCTGCATTGATTACAGAGCCTTAAACAAAATCATAGTCAGGGACCGGTACCCCATTCCCGAGATTGATGACCTTCTTGACCAACTCAAGGGGGAAACGTTCTTCAACAATATTGACCTAAAGTCTGGCTACCAACAGGTTCCCATCGAACCAACTGATGTATGGAAGACAACCTTCAAATCTAAAGAAGGCCTCTTTGAATGGCTAGTCATGCCCTTTGGCTTAACAAATGCACCAACCACTTTCATGAGGCTGATGGATGATGTATTGAGACCCTTCACCAACTCCTTTATGGTGATATATTTGGATTAAATTCTCATATTCAATAGAACGTGGGAGGAGCACATGCGGCATATTCAATAGGTTTTGAGCACTTTGTGGCAGCACAAACTATATGCCAACTTGGAAAAATGATCTTTTGGCATGAATAGGGTCCATTACTTGGGCTACATTGTTGATTAGCATGGGGTACATGTTGATCCAACTAAGATCCAAGTCATCTGTTACTGGCTAGCCTCGACCACATTGACCGAGCTTCATAGCTTCTTGGGATTAGCCAACTTCGACCCACGGTTTGTGTTGGGATTCTCCCATATTACATGGGCCCTCAACCAAGTGACCAAGGGTGGTGGCAGGGCCAAGTTGGTGTGGGGGAAGGAACAACAACAAGCATTTGATGATATGAAGCATCGCTTGTGCTCAACTCCAGTACTCTCATTGCTTGATCTGCAACAACCATTCAATATTGAGACTGATGCATCTGACTATGATGTGGGTGCAGTTCTCACTCAGCATGGTCATCCGGTGGCATACCATAGTGAGACACTCTCATATATTGTTTGTAAATACCCTACCTATGACAAGGAAATGTATTCCATTGTACGAGCCTATTTTCAATGGAAACATTACATTCTGGGAAAGGAGACGATCATACACACTGATTACAAGCCTTTGTAGTTCATACAGGCACAGGGGAAATTGTAGAACGACCTCCATCAGAAGTGGTCCACGTACCTGTCACAATTCCATCTCAACATCAAGTATAAGACATGTATCTCAAATCGTGTCATTGGCTACCTTATTCGACCTCTTGTGGCTGCACTCACCATTGTGCTCCATTTATGTGTACATGAATCATCTAAGTGGCCCCAACTTTATCAACAAGATCGATACTTTGCCACCACCTATCATCTCTCGGGTAAAGGTGCAACTGTCACCAATTTTCACATTCAGGATGGACTATTATGCCACATGGGTCATCTTTTTGTTCCTACAAGAGAGCGTGTAAAGATGATTTGGGAAGCCCACTACAGTAAGATGGCAGGACATTTTGGCGTGGAGAAAATTGTGGTCATTCTTCGGAAACATTTTTATTCGTGAAAACTTTGACAAGACATCAACAAGTATATCAAATATTGCACTACTTGTGCCATTTACAAGCCATCCATCAAGAATCAAGGCTTATACACCCCTCTTCCTACTCTCGATAATCCTTGGGAATCCATCTCAATGGATTACATGTCTGGCCTTCCATCTACCAAGCAAGGAAATGACTATGTATTTTTGGTCGTTGATCGGTTTTTGAAGATGGTCATCCTCACAACCTGTAAGAAGAATATCATAACGATGGATATTGTCAAGCTATTCTTCCAACGAGTGTGGATCCACTTTGGGATATCGTAGACCATCATCTCTGAAAAGGACAACAAGTTCCTTAGAACATTTTGGTCGAGTCTCTGGTTACTGTTGGAAACCAAGCTCACAAAATCCACTGCTTTCCACCCCCAAACAGACGGCCAAATAGAGGTTGTTAATCATATGATTGTGCACATATTGTGCATGTACAACTCTAAGAATCCACGTACATGGGATGCGAGTCTCCCCTATGTTCATCACAACTACAACATGGCTCTCCATAGCTCCACCAACCATAGCCCATTTCAGGTGGGGATGGGATTCCAACCCTTGCAACCGATTGATGTTGCACTTCCTCTTGCCACCACATAGACAAACTCTTCCCATGATCATTCTACGATTGACAAAGCCACCAGATTGATTGAGAGGATTCAACACATCTGCCAACAAGTCCAAGATATTTTGACGAAATCCAATGCTAAGTGCAAGCAATGCCATGCTCAACACAAGGTACCACACTAGTTTCAGGTAGGCGACAAAGTCTGGTTACATTTGCAGAAGGAGCATCTCACAGGGCCCCATCATAAGCTCCGCCCACTTCGCTCTGGGCCTTACACTATCACCAAGGTTGTGGGTAGTAATGTTTTTGAGCTCAACACTCCACCCTTCCTTGGCATGCACCCAATGTTCAATGTGGACCTCCTTCGACCATATTTTCCACCATTATTGGACACCTCAGAGATCGCAGAACAACTGATACCCACAAAGCTCAACCATGACTGCATTGAAAAATAATCCACTGATCAGATAGTGGAGATAGAAGTCAAGGGTTCTTGCTAGTAGAGGATCCAAATTTATCGGGTTGTCAAGGCAGGGCAACTCCTACACCAAGGCAAGTGGCTCACCCAGGGCCAAATCCAGCAGAATGTTCCTCACCTGATGGGGGAACTCAAAGCAATGGAGATGATTTCTTCCCAAGGGGGGAGGATTGATCCAGTTGGATATTGGTGGCTACCCACCTATTCCAACTGGATCCTCTTGTTCATTTTTAGTTCAACACGTTCTTCTGTACTTATTTGTAATTGTGAGTTCTACACTTCTGGGGTTGTCTGAAGCCCTACACATATTCTAAGTGGATATCGGTGGTTGTTACACATTATTTTGGTCACCCTGATGATGATTACATAAACGTGTGTTCAAGTTCCCAATATAATCTTTTGCTTGAGAAAAGAAACCTCTTTCCACCCTTGCAAGATGAATTTTGGAAAGGCCGCCCTAAGCAACTCCCTTTACATAGTGCGGAAATCCATAATTTCTACATTTTTTACTATAGCTAGTCCGCGGGATTTACACAGGCTGATATATAGGCAGGTCGCGACAACGTTTTAAAACTAAAAGAGGAAAGCAGTTCTAACAGCTTCTAGAAGTGGAAGCTTCTGGAAATATGAAGTGGTGTCCATGTTGTTACGATCCTACTAACTTCTCTGATTAGATGGGATCATCCTCATCTCTTTAACTACTTTAGATTCTCCTATATAATGATAGGATTCTCATGGAAAAGGTTAGAGGTACAAGCATAAATAATCATAGAGATTGAAGAAAGAATAGGCTGAACACTGTGAAGAAACTTATTTCAAGTGATGCTTGAGGTCTCCATTCATCGATCAAGCTTTGGAGAGAAATATTCATACAAAAGGTCAGAGAAAATGTGTGTGTGTGTGTCAAAACGAAGGGCCACTGAAAGGGAACTTGCGACATCAAGGCGATTCAGTTGTATCTTCTATCTTTCATTAATATAATACGGTGGCATGTCTCTTTCCCATAAAATGATTGATATTTTATTACATGATTCCTTGATCACATGTTTAGGTTGTCATTGAATTTTATTATTGGTGCTTTCATGTTAGTTGATTTGTGTTATGACAGATCTGATTTCACAGGAGCATTGGAGCAAAACAGGATCAACAAAGACATAAGGAAGCAATTCATAAGGTATGTTATCTATTCCTCTTTTGGTAATTAAATTCAATGGTCATAATCTAGGGAAAGCGTATTGTTCTGTCTTGTTTTGTTCTAGATCCAGGTGGATCTAGGGGGATTAGTTCATGTCCGCATCTATTGATTTACTCGTTAACAAAATTGGCGACTCCACTGGGGATAGTACAACAAAATTGGCAACTCCATTGGCCTGCGTAAATCACTCATTTCCACACTGCATTATAATGCCTGCCCGCAACGACGTTTGATTTTTTTTTTGGATTGGGTCTTGACCTTTACTATTGCCCAATTTTTGTTTTAGTTAGCTGGAAAATGATTTTTTATACCAGTTCTTGAATGCTTCTGATTGATTCAACTTGATCTTGATTTATTTCGGAGATTGAACACCTCTCTTTTGATCTTTTTTTGATCTTTTCTTTTGTCGACAAGGATATAATCTCTGGATTTGAGTCTGAGTACTTGCTCGATCAAATCTCTTGTTTCGGGTTTGGATTTATAAGTTGATTGCATCTTCTAGATCTCTTGATGATTAGAAAAACATTTCTTGTTCATATTTGAAGAGACTTTTTCTTGTCAATTTTTATTTTTATCTCCATTGAAAGATCGATTTGGGTGTTTGTGGAGTATTTTATTTTCATTGGTTGCTTACCCTTTCTTAGTTCCATCCCTGTTTTTGGTTTCTAAAAAAAAAAATTAAAGTCTTTTAAGTCTTTTAAGCAATCATATATTCATAAAATATTGGCGTTAAAATATTGAAAGAGAACGAATAGTGAAATTACATTGTTAATGATTGTTTGGTATTACATTCAAAAAGGGAATTGTACATCATAGTTTGCATTGTTCCAGAAAAACTCTTTCTCCCTATTGTAGATAGAATTCATCGAACAAAAGTTTGTATCATTCATTTCTATTTACACGTTATTGGGTCAAAGTCTCATACAACATTGGTTTCATTCCCGTCTCCCTCTTGAGTAACAACAACCTTTAATAATATTGTGAAACTCTAAAATTCAACTAGTAACTTTTTCTAGGGCCCTTTTACACCAACATTAGCTAGGCTAGAGCTTTGGAATAGGCAGTGAGACACACTCTCCAAAGCACAAAACACACAATAATATCTTGTTATAGGGAGTGTCAAATTCCATTTGCAACATTTTGTCCTGGGAAGCCCTTCTCACACAAGGGTCAAACCTGAGGTCGCATTGAGATTGACAGAGTTACTCACCCTGCTTTGTTGATATCGGTGTAGAGATTGCACGTATTACGGGGTTCACTTGAAGGTATACCCACAATGATGAGTGGAAACCTCTCAAGTTGATTTCGAGCTAGATACCCTACCCTTGCATGTGGATCGGATTGTCGACTATTTCCCTAGGCATCATTGTTGTTTGTGGTAACTTTAGTAGCCTATCTTCTTAGAGTCTTACACAAGGAAACTGTGGAGGGGTAAGTCTTCATAGTACCTGGATTCGATGTTGGCCAGACTCACTCGAGTTCCTTGGAGGGTATACCCATGATTATGTGTGGGAGCTTGCACAAGGGTGTAAGTCCGTTAAGCAGGTCGTCAACATAACTTTTCCACCCTAGCCCAGGCCCTTCTTGTCTCGACGTCATGATGTTGGATTTCATCACTAACTAGTGAGTTCATAATAGGAAGGTCTTGTTTGCTTGGTTTTGATTCCTAGATTTTACTAGTGCGTGTTGTTTGTTTCCATAAGTTGCCCATTGAGTTTCTTGTGTAAAATATTTAGCTCCACCAACATTGACCCTCTGCACCGCTCACGTAGAATGCAAGGACTACCACAAGAAGATCTAGGAGGTTCTCAACCCTTTCCTACCAACCCACTGGAGGACTCTCCTCAACATAGTGAGGTACAAGACACCACCACTCCATGAGTGGAAGGTTCTGATTCTCTAGAGACTTCTTGAATTCCTCACGGTTCTGAGAGACACATTCTTTGGGTAAATTCTTTCGGAGATATTATTGTTGAAACTTCTGGAGTACTAACTGGACCGTTCATAGGCCCTGAAGGTCGGGATCCTTTTTGGTCTCCTCACATTCCAAGACAGGATATTTTCAGCCCCGACACAAGTGTCGATATCTTCGTCAAGTACAAGCTGCCCGAAACATCTGATATAGAACATACTCTCATTACGACTGCCTATATGTTCAGCGGTTCCAACACCCCATCGATGGATCCCAAGTCGACCATCCCCCTTTAGACTCCCCATTTTACAATGGTCCCAAATACTACAACTATTCCCACCAGGAATACGGTGGCTAGCCAATCCCCCATTGGCACACCGCTTTTGCCTAGACTCACCCCAACACTTCCCTTTGGATATCATGCATTGAATGCTTCTATTCTCGTTCCTACCCAAGTCCCATCCGGAACTCTTGGAGTTTCCACTCCTTCTGGGCACAATCTTGTTCCTAGTTTTATTCTAACACTTCCTCGGCCCCCTTCTAGAGGGTCTCTTCCATTCCCTATCAGAGGAACCGACTCTAGTGGCACCACCCAGTATTTCACACCTAATTAATAGATTCCTGTTGGTGGACAATTTCACCCTGGAGGCCAAACACAATCCCCTTTTGGAGGTCAAATCCAAATTGTGATGCAACCCCAATTAGAGGGAAATCCCCACCTACCCCACCCTATGGACAAAACATACCTGCAGCCTTGGCCCAATATTGGAACTATCTTACCCAAAATAATCCTCAACCAACTGGGGGGCAACAGCCTCAAGCTAGCTCTTTCATACCCCCTAGTACAGGACAACCATATCTAGGTCCATCCAATCCCATTTGGGGCTCGAATGCTCGACCCAATGTCCCTGTTCAAGGGAACAACCCTATAGGTTACATGCCTCCACACCAACAACTGAATCTGCCCGAATCTTCGCATTATATGCAAACTGCTTATGGTCCTACTAGTATACCTATGGGACTTCCTTCCCAAAGTCACCAGTACCCCCACGTGAATAGACAGTTACCCTTCTTAGCCACCCTGGACCTCCCAGATCTGTCTATAATTTTAAATGATTCTATCAGTCACTCTCCTCAATGGCCCATAATATCGGTCAAACTACCATCCGACATTCCTAATTTCAATGGTAAACCGGGAGAGGACCCGAACAATCATGTAATGAATTTCCACCTTTGGTGTTAATCCAACACTTTGATGGATGATTCTATTCGATTACGTCTTTTTTCAATGAACTCTCACGGGTTTAGCCACGAAGTGGTATATAGGATTACCACGAGGCTTTTTCACTAACTTTAACACCCTTGCCATGGATTTTCTCACCTACTACCAGTTACCGATTCGTTACGAAACAGGAACCAAAATTTTGAGTTCTTTCAAACAAACCAAAGTCACTCATATCTCTGATCACATTCATGAGTGGTGACGGAGATGACATCTAATCAAACTCGAGCTTCCCGATCAGTTACTGGTAGAGTGGTTCACGAAATCATTCATAAATGACATCGCTCGTGACATCGCCATGGGTGGAGTTGTCACAGAAGAACAAGCGATCAGTCGTTCTCAATACCTCAACCTCGTTTACTCACAAACGGGTACTCTTTACGATTTACTCCCTAATTCACCTCGTCCTTCTACTACCGCTACTTCAACTACTCCTACTACTTCTCATGCAACTAATGGTGTGATTGGCACTTTGCATGCCCAACCCCACTCCGCACAAGCCTCTACCACCAACCCCAAGTCTGTTGCTTCTAATGTTCAACATGCTTCATCTCCTACTCCTCCCACTGGCAAGACTTTTGAGGTGAACTCTGTTCAATATACCCCTGCCGGAAAGAATAAATACAAAAAAGGGAAGGGTAAGAATAAGGAGGATAAAAATAATCTGCAATCTGAGAAAACCAAAACACAACCTGTTGACGATAAGGATAAGCACAAACCTCGCTACCCTCATCTTATCTGTGGTGATGATAACTACACTAAGGATTGTCCAAGACGGGCAGGGGTTACTAAGTTCCTTTAAGGGACCTTGAAACTGCCTACGTCGGTCGTGTTGTCACAACCCTTCCCTTCTCAACAACAGGCCCAATTGGTCATTCATGACCAAACTTCCCCCTCCAGTACTTCCTATGTCTTAATGTGTACAAGTGATTCAAAGAAGAATGACATCACACTTGCCACTTGAGCCAAAGATTATTCTTCCTCCAAGGAGAAAGTTGACGAAATACCTCCTTCGTTGGTCCAACCATCTCCCTTGGCTCCACCTACCAACGGTCCTCTTCATATCAAATGACTGAGCATAGATATAGTTATTTGCCCTCCCCCAAAGGGTGTTGTTCGAAAGTCTACTTTCAATCCTCATGCGCGTGTTGCCCAGAACTACAGTATTGTAGAGGATCTGGCTCAAGCACCGTCTGCGATGTTAGCCCTCGAATTCCTTTAGAGTTTTCCTACACAATGGAAGGCACTGTTGAAATCCATTGGTGGAATCGATCCTATAGATACGAATTTAATAATTTTTGACTTGGAATATCACATTCCAAGGCTTCCCCCTTAGCTCGCATTTCAAATACAAGTTGTTGTCGCCTCTACGAGGGTGCCTCTACATGTGTCATGTTCGTCGCTTGTTGGAAAGCCATTGACTCTCCTCCCTTAACTGAATCACACAACACGCTCAAAGCCTTTAATGGCTCTGTATTTAAACCTTATGGTTTCCTTCCCTTGTTTCCCATCACATTAGAAGACAAATCGTTCAGTGTAGAAGTTGAGGTCTTTGACGCACCTCTTGATTACAACCTTTTACTCGGCCGCAGATAGATTGATTCCATGTGTGCAGTTGTATCCACTCTTTTCCATGTCGTACATTTTCCACATCAGGGAAAAGAAATTATGGTGGACCAATTGGCCTTCTTTAACTCTGATACACGTACCAACAACGTATCTTTCATTGCAAAGACACCCCCTAGATATGAGAATGTCAGTGTGGGTCTTCTAAAAGATTCCACTCTGATGGGTACATTCCCCATCCCACCACCCAATGTTCCACCTCCTTTGGTTGCCTCGATCAACATGATATCCACCTTTGTCTGTGAAACTCCCGTGTCTTCTGACCTATGGCTAGTACTCGCACCTGGTGATTATCTTTGCTAAGACGACCAGATGCCCTTGAGTCCAGTTGAATCCACTTACCAAGCCATTCAATTGGCATCCCCCTCTACCCCCTCTCTTGGCGATTCATCTCCCGATCCTTTTCACGTAATATTTCCCACAGATGAGATGATTATGTCGGTTATGGCCATAGAGGACACTCCTTGGGACGATGGACATCATCGTTCCATTCTCTTCCTAGAAAAACTCACCCTCGAAAGTTACCAACGGATTTCGACTCCATCGACCATTTTCGTTATTACTTCGATCACTGACTCCACCCATGATGTTTTATACGAAGGGAACTTAAGCAACATTTCACCCACCATCCCCCTCGACATCTCGATCAAACCTGGAGTTGTTGAAAATGTGCACATCGAAGCTTCGTGTTCCATTGATGAAGTTTCCATGTATAAATCCTTTTTTCAAAAATTTCATGACGTCTTCACTTGGAGCTATGAAGAGATGCTTGGTATTGACCCCGATATTGTTATACACGAAATCAAGACATACTCGGGCACTAAACTCGTTTGGAAATGACTTCGCCTGATCCATCCTTGTAAAGTAGCTACTATCAAGCTGGAAGTTGGGAAACCTCTTAAATATGGATTTATTTATCCCATGGATTTAACTGATTGGGCATCCAATCTCGTTCAGGTCAACAAGAAACAAAGTATGATCTGTGTCTGTGCTGATTATAGGGATATCAACAAAGCTTGTCCTAAAGACAACTTTCCCACCCCTTTCATTGACCAAATCGTTGACGATTGCGCCGGAAGTGAAATGTTTTCTCTAATGGATGGTTTCTCCAGATATAATCAGATCAACATCCTACCTGCGGATCAACACAAAACCGCCTTTATTTGTCCTTGGGGAACTTTTGGCTATCGGAAATAGCCCTTCGGTTTAAAGAACGTCGGTGCCACATTTCAACGTGCTATGTCTTATGCTTTCCATGATATTAAGAACATTGTACAACCATATCTAGATGACCTACCAGCACATTCCATGCATCATAGTGATCATCCGACCCACCTTTGAGCCATTTTCATTCATTGTCGGTTCTATCGTATACGATTAAACCTACACAAATGTGTTTTTTGTGTGGAGTCCAGTCGACTCTGAGGCTTTATTGTGTCATGTCAAGGGACCCGGGTAGATCCTTTGAAGGTTGAGGCCATTCTCAATCTCCCTCCCCCTTCTTCACTTCACCAGCTACAAAGTTTGCAAGGGAAGGCAAACTTTCTACGTCATTTTATCCTGAACTATGCTGAGTTAATGCTCGGATTTACTCGACTTTTAAAGAAAGGCTTTGAATTTGTATGGGACACCACTGCCAACAAAGCCTTCCACGCTTTGAAATTGACTTTAACCCGTACCCCACTACTTTTCCCGCCCGATTATAGTCGAGATTATTTCCTTTATCTCGCTGCTTCGGATTTGACCATAGCCATGGTTCTGGTCCAAGAGGACGATTCTCACGATGGACATGTTATTTATTATTTGAGTCAGAGTCTCATGACTATCGAAGCCAAGTATTTACATGTTGAAAAACTGGCCTTGGCAGCTGTTCAAGTTGTCCAACGTTTCAGGCACTATATCCTTTTATGCAAGACCACCATGATTTCTGATTGCAACCCCATGCAGCACATTCTTACATGCTAGTTGCTAGGGAGGAAATACTCCAAATGGATTGTGATTCTCTAGGATTTTGTATTAGAGTTTGAACGTGCTAAGTCCAAGAAATCCTTGGTGTTTGCTGAATTGATATGTGACCTTCCCTGTCCTGAGACGAAAAATGTAGCAGAGGATTCATTACCCGATAAATCCCTTTTCTTGTTTAGCTTCGATGACCTTTGGTATGGAGATATCATTATATATCTCCAGACTTAAACTTTCCAACATGATTTGTCTAGTACTGACCGTCGTCGCATACGTTACCAAGCCCGTCGGTATATCATCCTTGGTGATACTCTTTATCGTCGTGGAGTTGACTCCGTTTTTCGACGATGTCTCACATATGATGAGGCTGAAAAAGATTTGAATGACTGTCATTCTGGATCATGTGGTGGTCACATGTCTGGGTATGCTACTTCCCAAAAGATCTTATGAGCTAGATATTTGTGACCTTCTTTATTCAAAGATTATATTATTGCCTTCCAAAAATTCCACGCTTGCCAAACATACAACAACAAAATAAGATATCACCCCGCTCCCTTACATCTTGTAGTTTCCCTGGACCTTTTGCTAAATGGGGCATCAATTTCATGACATGTCACCCTCACTTGACCGAGGGGAATGGGTACATTATTGTAGCCATAGATTATTTCACGAAATGGGCCTAGGCAATGCCTACATTCGACAACACGGGAAAAACTTTAGCCCTATTCATCTTCAATCACATTATTACGTGATTTGGAATCCCACAGGCTATCGTCACTAATCATAGTAGCCACTTCCGAAACTTTATGATGTCTGAGATTACGGAAAATTTGGGTCTTCGACATGAAAACTCAACCCCCTACTATCCATACGCCAACGGGCAAGTCAAAGGAATAAACAAAATACTTATTACCATGCTTCGACGGATTATCGAAATTCACAAAACGAGTTGGCACATGATATTTTTCTTAGCGTTGTGGGCCTATCCATGAAGTCAGCCATGGGGTTTACACCTTTCCAATTAGTGTACGGTTTAGAAGTTGTTCTACCAATTGAATGTGAAATTCCATCATTAAAAATAGTTGTCCAACTTCTCCCAAACACCTCTGCTGAGGAGGAGCGTCTATTGTATCTTACGCAATTGGATGAAACCCGTCATGATGCCACCCTAGTTATTGAAACCCAGAAGAAATGCGTAAAATCCCAATATGACAAACATGTCAAGCCACGCATGTTTTCTAAAGGAGATCTAGTTCTCCTCTATGAACAAGATCGTGATTTTCTAGAAGACGAAAAATTTGAGGCTATGTGGTGAGGCCCTTATATTGTTAAAAGAGTGTTAGAGAAGGGAGCATACGAGTTAGTATATTACGATGAAACTCATCTGAGTGAACCCAAAAATGGGATTTACTTGAAGAATTACTACACTTAGCCTATCTCTGCATAAGAACTTGTATTTTTACTGTATCATACTCTTGTGTGTGACTTTAGTGTGTTTCTGCTATTTGACTTTTACCCCTCACTACTTACCCTGCATTGTGTTTGGTCTCCAGATGTCGGTGTTTTCACTACCTTACATTGGCTTCGCCGATGGTGCTAGCCATAGTACCTGGAATTTAGTTTCTTCTACTTGGACAATCTATGCACCCTCAAACAAACTTATTTGTCTACAAGGTGTTTGTCTCGGTCGAGTGACCAATAATATCGCAGAGTATAGCGCGGTCATCGAATTATTGAGTAGTTCTATTTCGATTGGGATTCATCGCTTCATTATACAACTTGATTCACAGTTAATAGTTCTACAACTAAACAATGTCTATACTATCTGAAGCCCTACTCTATTACGGGTATATTTATGAATCCGCCTCTTGGAACGTCATTTCGATTATATTGAATATCAACACATTCCTAGATGTCTAAATACATTAACTGATGCTCTAGCTAATTATGTATTAGACAGACATTTGAGACATTTGTAATTCCAATCACATTTCACATATTGTACAAAGAGCAAAGTAAACCAGTAAAAGCCTCATGGATATATATATATATATATATATATTATGAAATAATGTTTACAAAAAGAGTTTTTATCCAAAGATCAAGATATCAAAATATAGAACCCATGGCCCCTACAAAATTTCCTCATGGATGCCTCTCGCAATAGCATAATACTGCTCTCGCTACCCTGCATAGTAACCGACTAAGTGAGTCGGATACGCCTACAGTATGGCGTTGATAACGCCTCGGGATCTCCTCGATGGATATATCAGGGATGTCTGTCGTCAAGCCTTCTAGGTTCTTCTCTATCACATCATAATCCTCAGCATCCCATCTAGCCACTATGCGTGCCTCTCCTCACCTCTAAATAGGAGAAGACCCTGGGGGTCGATGTGGCCCTACCTTTGCATGATTGAATTTTTTTTATTATTCTTTAGATTGGAAACACAAAAACATTAAATATTTTAAAAACTCATAAAAATATTGTAAAAAAACAAATGCCTTTCTTACCTTGATCTCCCCACTGAGATCCCTCAAGGAGAACCAAATATGGATCACCTCAAAAGTCTAGACCAACATAAGCATAATCATCAATCATCATGATTTGTGGTCCCAACCAATTGAAGAATGCATCATCATACTTCACAATCCGGCCCACCACATGATGTGTCATCAGATCACACCATCTTTTCATTCGTGGGTCTCTCGGGGTTGGGATTCCCCATTCCACCTGCAGTCGTAAGTGTGGAACTCTTTCGAGGAAGAAAGATACTAAAATAGACCCATAACCGAGCTGTTTGAGGTCCCCGTTCTTGCTTTTCGTGAGTTGAGTTTTCATGCTGCATAATAGACCATCACACCAATTGAATACTGGAGGCTCCAAGCATTCAATAACGTATTGGAAGTAACTTTGGAGTGCCATGTGTGGCGAAGCACTCCCTGCCATCCATGCAACAGTAAACAAGATGGTCTTGAGGGTCAAATCTCTCACACCTCGGATTGCTACTTTTCCTTTACGTCTTTCATCATCAGGGTCACAATGCTCATGAATATACTCACTCATCGGCAGTCCACCACCTTGACCACCTATCAAAGTCACACGTGCCCCATGATGTGACAACCCTGTCAGGAAATAAATATCCTCAATATCCAAAGAGAGGACATGAACACCCATGTGGAACACTTGTTGTTCTGAATCCCACATATGAACTAGATATTATAGTAATCTCCGTTAGGCTCTCATGCCCTGAACTTTGAAGAATTTTAATAGACCACATATCATCCATAATATCATCTTCTTCGTGCTCACACTCTCTCCATTCCAAAATGTTTGTAAGTAAACACCTGCATGGGAAACAAAGAAGATCTTTAGCACACCTTTTCAACATTTTTTGGGATTTTTATTGAGTCAACATTCACTTTTCTTTTTAGTTTTCCGGCCATCGCAACCAAACTTCAAATACAGTGTGGAATTTTTGCGAGTGGGCCTTAATGCACCTGCATAAATTGTTGATTTCCGCAGGGCCCATTATAAGCCACTCGCGGCGGCCCCAACGCATGACTAGCAGTCCCAAATCAACAAAAAATCTTGATTTTTTTACCATCAAAAACAAAAATTAATCTGTTGAAAAGATAGAAGATGAGATGCTTACCTCTTTTACACAATCCATTCATGGAATGATCCTCTGTAGCCTCCACAATCCGTTACCAAAGTTGAGGTAAAAACAAGGGTTTTTGGTAAGTTTTTGACCAAGTGAAAATAAAATGGTGAACAAGACTTTTTACTTCTACTTATTACTTTTTTATCATTTCTTCTAATATTTTGTTTCATATAAATACATTTTGGTCAAAAACCCATTAACTCTAAAGGTCTTGTAAGTGTTTTGTTCCTTGCAGGAATAAATTTAGGACTTTGGACAACGAATTATGGACAGTTTTTATGATTTATTCTATTTTTGTCGCATGTACAATTACTTTTTAAGGTTTTTTAGAAAAACCTCGAGCATAGTCTTTGTTCGTTCTTGGGCTCAAAAACCAATGAGAACATAACCGAGTATACTTTTGTTGTCTTTTTGTACTCATCATGGTAACACGAAAATAACGAAATCTATGGAGAATTCTTTAAGCTCTTTTCATGCTCCTTAAAAACGAAAAGATTGTCGAGCGACCTTGTTCTTTTCATGCTCATAAAAGTATTTGAAGAAAACGTTTGATGAGTGATAATTTATCACTTTTTCGGTCCTGTCAAACTATTCTACGAAAAAGGAACTGAGAGAGTTATTTTTTAAGTGTTTTTCCATACTCTATAATCATGAAAAACCTTCGAGTTTTCTATCTTTGGACTCGTTAAACAAACATAGACAGGCCCATACGGGACCGAACCACTCCTTATTAGGGTTCGTTAAATGTACTTCGAGGGAATCATCTAAAGGATGAGCTTACATCAACAAACATATGTTATCCTACTCGAGCTTGCGTAAAAATAAAGAGGTACTTGCCAGAAATGGTGGGAAAAATTTGGGAAATGAATGTGTCTCTGTATTTGTATTAATGACAGTAAGCGTCACTCTTGAACATGACACCCCTCTTCGTCATTTGAATCTGGATTGGGTAATCCATTTGTCTCTTGTATGACCTTCTGCAAGATCATATCTCCAGTCGTCTTTGAGTCAATACTTCCAAGATCGTTGTCGTGTCATTCATATGTTGAAGAGAAGTTCAATCGAAACTTTCTTTCGAGTCGGCCATCTGTAATTTTCCATTCTTACCATGTCGGCCTTCCCTATGTCAGTCCTAAGTCACATATGTATTTTTCTCTACCCTAAATCTGTTACTTATTTCATGTCATTAATGGGGGATACATCAAGGCCCTCCTATGACGACCCTTTTCCTGTCGAATTCAACTCATTATCCAGGAAAAAGGCTTAGAAATTGTTTAGTACCTTAGATCCTGCATGCCTTAATGGTAGGTTCTTCTCTTTCGACAGTGGATCTACATCATTGATCCCTGATCGAGAGATTATGTCAAGTGTTCGACTTCAATTCATTCATTCACACTTGTTGGATTGTACTGGGGTACCTTGGCAGTCATTGACATCAATGGTGATTTCCCTCGCACTTGTTAATAGTTTTCATTGATGACTGGAAATCAAGTGGTTTCTATTCACATTCGACTTCAACATCTGTAATCGTGTGACTAGAATCGTACTAACGGAAGATGGATTGAAGACCCTGGACTTCATCATTTTTGGTCCAGGTTGCGAAGGAGTATCTGTGATTTGTTTTGACACATAGATCCACTTTGTATGTGTCGTGGCTATGTTCATACTTGAGTTTTTCATGCATGGATCCACATTGTATTCCCAGTGGCTATGCATAATCTTGTTGACATGGATCCACGTTGTATAATTGGTGGCCATGACCTACATTTACGATTTCAATCATTTATGGTCTGGACATGGGAATTCCTAATTCAAACATGATATGATATTGTATGGATGCTTGATTGTTTCCAGGTTCCTGATTGGTGCGCCCCTAGTTCTTGACACATACACTCTTCTTTTACAAAGTATTTCGGCTATCTCGAGTTCCAGTCTCATACTTTGGGGGGCATTATGTTACACATTATTTTGGTCACCCTGATGATGATTACATAAACGTGTGTTCAGGTTCCCAATATAATCTTTTTCTTGAGAAAGGAAACCTCTTTCCACCCTTGCAAGATGCATTTTTGAAAGGCCACTGCGAGCAACTACCTTTACATGGTGCGAAAATCCATAATTTCCGCATGCTGTACTATAGCTAGTCCGCGGGATTTTCACAAGCTGATATATAGACAGGTTGTGGTGGTTCTTTAAAACTAAAAGAGGAAAGAAGTTCTAGCAGCTTCTAGAAGTGGAATCTTCTAGAAATATGGAGTGGTGTCTGCGTGGTTACGATCCTACCGACTTCTCTAATTTGATGGGATCATCCTCATCTCTTCAACCACTTTACCTTCTCCTATATAATGATAGGCTTCTCATGGAAAAGGTTAGAGGTACAAGCATAAAGAAGCATAGATATTGAAGAAATAATAGGTTGAAGACTATGAAGAATCTTATTTCAAGTGATGCTTGAGGTCTCCATTCATCCATCAAACTTTTGAGAGAAATATTCATACAAAAGGTCAGAGAAAATGTATGTTTGTGTCAGAACGAAGGACCATTGAAAGGGAACTTGTGACATCAAGGCGATTCGGTTGTATCTTCTATATTCTTTAATATAATACGACGACATGTATCTTTCCCATAAAATTATTGATATTTTATTACATGATTCCTTGAACACATGTTTAGGTTGTCATTGAATTTCATTATTGCTACTTTCATGTTAGTTGATTTGTGTTATTACAGATCTGACTTCACAGGAGCATTGGAGCAAAGCAGGATCAACAAAGACATAAGGAAGTGATTCATAAGGTATGTTATCTATTCCTCTTTTGGTAATTAAATTCAATGATCATAATCTAGGGAAAACATATTGTTATGTCTTGTTTTGTTCTAGATCCAAGTGGATCTATGGGGATTAGTTCATGTCCACATCTATCAATTTACCCATTAACAATGGCCTCTCTCCTAATCCAACTGGATTATTTTGTATGTTTTCGTGTCAGCACATCTTGTTGTACTTCCAGGGTCGTTTTGGAGGCCTAAACAATATTTTTTTGGCTCTCCACAATCAAACTATAGACAAAGGCAAATTTCGATAGCGAAATGTGTAGTTCTCTAAAATACCTTTCCAATGGGCTATCACGCGCCTAAAACGAAGGTCGTATGCAAAAGTTATGACCTCGTGAAGTTGAGATACCAACTTACCCATAGGGGCCCACATGACTTTTGACGTTTCACCTCCTAGGGTTAGGTTTTTGGATGTTTAGGGTTTTTTCATTCATGAATAATATCAAAAAGGCCTCTAGAGCCTCATCGTAGTTCATTATGCTAAAACAGATGCGTATAGCAGCCACATCTCTTCTCAGAGATAGCTACCACCATTCGAGCAAGTGTTTCAGTTTTGCAGTTTTACAGTTTCAGCCTATTTCATTATTCAATAGAGGATATTGTTCACTGGATATCTGTGTTATTCTTCATATCTTTGTGTTTATTGTATTCAGTTTGTTAATCAGTTCATTCCACTCCTACATCTGGATCAGCTTCAGACACTCCTCTACACTTGCCTCAACCCAAATGTCATTAAAACCCATCAAATGACCCATATCCCTTGAGATTTGTTGAGAGAAAAGGAATTCTCTAATTAAATGTGTAGTAGTTTCACCTCCCTATCTACAATGTAGACATGTTCTAGGAATTCCTTGTTTGTTTCTGGAGCATCCCCCAAGTAAGAACCTTATTCATCAAAGCTAGCCACTTAAATATTTTAGTCTTCATAGGAGCCTTTTTGTTCCATATTTTATCCCACCACCATCTTATGTTCTAATGTGCATTAGCTTGAAGTCTCTTGTATCCCATTTTAGCAGTATAGTGCCCACCAATCTTATTTTTTCCCACACTAAAACATTTAATTCTTCCTTTTTTTATAATATAAGCTCTATGCAACTCAAATTGGAATACATTCCAAGAATGCACATGTTCAGCCTCCAAGCCAATATCTTGATCTGATAACCAATCATGATTCCAAATGTTGTAGATATAGTATGCCCTATCATATTATGTATGCGCCTACCTATATCTTGAAGATATTGAATCAATTCACCATGGAGATATACCTCACTTCGACACCACATGATAACATCACATCCCACTCTTACATGTGTTCCATCACCAACTTTCCAAGCAAGAGAGGTTCCGGTTATTGGGAAGGAAAGTGTCAATGCTCTCCATTGATTATATACATTGGAAACAATTTTCTTGTTAGTGCTAGTCCAATCTAGTAATGTATCTGGAGCAATATATTGTTTTCTAATAATTCTCTTCCAAAATCTCTCTTTTGAAATCAAATTCCAAAGAGTTTATGCAGCAAGAGATATAACATAAATATGAATCTTACTAAGGCCCCATCCTCCCTCATATTTAGGCCTAGATATAGCCTAACATTTAGCTAAATGTGTACCAATCTTATCATAGCCTCATTTCCAAAGAAATGTAAAACATGTCTTTTCTATTTTGTCCAAAATACATTTGGGAATATGAGCCAAAGAGTGCCAATAAATTGGAATGGCCTCTAAAACAAATTTGACTAAGACCAATCTAACACCTCTAGAAATCCACCTATTGTATTAGAAATTGATTATCTTCTCAATCCTAGAGAGTAACCAAGTCTAGTGTCTTTTTCCATAACCATTAGGTTTAAGATTGAAACACATATACTTTAGGTGTTGATGCTTCTTTTAAAATTTACGGTCATCTTCTAGGCCCTACTTTAAGTTTGAGATTTTTCAACATTTGCATCGATTGAGAGTTCTCCATGATTCGTTCTTCATCACTTTATGATCCTTTGACCTGAAGCTTACCTTTGATTGTGGGTTTTCTTCTAATTTGTTTAAAAAAATTTAACTATATTCATCGAATGAGTTGTCCATTCCTATGCATTTTATTATTTGTTGTAAATGTGAAGTTTGAATTTGCATATGGACTGCTTAATGTTGCTTTCCTCATTCAAAGTTGTTAAAATATTGTGTAACTGCAAAGATTATTCTTATCCCTTTTGTGGATAAAGATAAAATATATTTATTATTGATTAGATCAATCCCCTTTGGTGGATTGATCATGTCAGTCATTGTAATTGACCAAATCCCCTTTTGCGGATTGGTCAAACCCTAATTGTAATAGGCTAAATAAGAAGTCGACCCCAGTATATATTAAAGAGGCCCCATAATATATTAAAGGTGGTTATAACCACCTAGAAGAAGAAGTCATCCCTTCCAGTGAAGAGACATTTCCACACGTGCCATAATTGTATACATAAGAGAGGCCAACGCCTCATTTGAACACACACTCAACTCACTCATCTAGTGTGCAAGTTTTGAAGGAAGATGCAGTTGTCGATTTCCAGAAGAAGGAAGAGAGAGAGGCGTGTTGCTCAGTGTTGGATATTCTATGTTTTCTGGTTCATTATCTTGGCATTGTATCGACTATCTATATTAAGGAAGTTTTGTTGGGTTTTATTCCCCTTGAGGGTTTCCGAGGATAAATGCTTGTGTACTCTTGTGATTGTGTTTCTCTCAGTGATCCTGTCTATGCTATTGTTATCTAGTAAATTGAAATTACCCTAATAATAGAAAAAACTTTAACATGGAATCATAGCCAAGTAGAAGAGAGCATCTTTCATATGAAAAAAAAACGTCATTGTTGTCGTACATGAAAATTAGTTCTTTTTATTGAAGAATGTTTTCAGTCCCAAATCCATCTACAAAGGTGCGCCCTACCTCAAGGAAAAATTTATCTTCTTCAACGCACATTTTCAGTGGCTAGATCACCTGGAAAGTGAAACCCTAGTTTTCACAAAGTACAAGAAAACCAGAGTACCAGAAGTACCAGAAAACCTGAAGCACCAATCCAGAAATCTGTAGATCAAGGTTGAGGGGGTAAATTTTGGATTTTCAGAAATCTGACTGTACCAGCATACTCACCTCAGTCCAGCGCATCTTTTGGTGCGTTTAGTTTCGATATCCAAGAAATTTGATTTTTTTATTATTTCTATAGCCCGAAGGGTTAGGGTTTCTACTGCAAGAAACAATGGCTACCAGCATGAGGGTAGAAGACATGCTGGAAGGATATAGAAACTTCATATATTGGAAGCATAGGTTGCAGATGATTCTAGATGAGAATGATCTCCTAGAACATGTTACAGTAGGTGTACCAGAACCAGATGAAGCAGAGAAAAAGACCAAGCATAAGAAGAATGAAAAGAAAGCAAAGAGAATCATGTCAGATTCAGTAAAGGATCAATTGATCCCTTATATATCTGAACTATAGACAACAAGGCAAATGTATGAAGCACTCAAAAGGTTATATGAAAGCAAAGACATCAGTCGAAATCTTACCTTAAGAAACCAGCTTCGTAATATGAAGATGGAAAACTCATAATCTGTCACATCCTACCTTATGAGAGTTTCTCAGATCAGAGATTAGCTTGCAGCTATTGGAGATGTCATTGGTAGCAAGGATCTTGTAACCACAACCCTAAATTGGTTTCCAACATTTTGGATTCCTTTTGTACAAGGAGTGTGTGCAAGAAGCAAGTTGACCAAGTTTGATAAGTTATGGGCAGATTGCACACACCAAGAATCTAGACTTGCAGACCAACAAAAGAGATCAATTGTTGATGAAGAGGAAGCTCTTATAGTTCAAAAGAACAAAAGAAGTTCCTTCAGAAGGAACATTAAAGAAGCTAACTCAGTAAGAGTTCTAAACAAGAAGAAATATGTTTCAAAGATCAGATGCTACAACTATCAAAAGTTGGGACACTTTTCCTATGACTGTCCTCAAGGAAAAGGGAAAAGAAAGCATCAAGCACATGTGGCAAAGGAAGAGGAATCTCCTCCCTCAAATAAAGATTTAGCAGAAATTAAGGATTATGCACTTTAAGTTGAAAATAGTTTATTTGAAGAAAGATAGAAAATGGTGGAGTCTGTGGAGCCTCCCCACACAAAAACAAAAGATAAGTATTCATGTTTATTTCTAGTATCTTGTTTACTTCAATACTTTATGATTACAAGTTAGATTTTTGTGAGAATGTTAATTAATCTCATTTTACTTCAGTGTCTATGCAGACTTATGAAGGAAGTGTCAAAGAAGAGGATGAAGAAAGAGATATCATATTTATTTCATGTATGATCACTCATGAGAGTGACAAAGAAAGTTTACAAGTCTCAGAAGAAAGAACTTATGCCGTGAATTGGAGAAGTTAGACAACACAACAAGGATGTATGATATGGTGACAGTTAGTGAAGACCATACAATATTCGATATTCATATAGGAGCAGGAGGCTCCTAAATATGTAGAATAAAAATATTCAAGATGAAGAAAAAGATGGATACTCAGATATAGTGGATGAGATGCAGGTAGCTACAGGTTGCTCCAGTACCATTCTTATAGATGTAGAGGGAGTAGGTTGATCCAGTATGAAGTCAGAAAGAAATGTTCGAACTCAAGAAGTCACCCAGGATATTACAGAAGAAAACTTCAAGGATGATGATTAGAAGCTCTTAGTTTGGTGCAAGAGGGAGCTATGTCTCTGAGTTCTAAATGGAGGATCGTGATTTGGTGCAGTTAGGAAAGTAGATGGATGGTACCCAGCAGATGGGTAGCATGGTATTATACCATGGAAATATTTTGGACCACAAGAGATTTTAGATCCCATAGTTAGACCTTCATAGAGAAGGAAGAGACCTTCGTAGAGAAGGAATGAGCAATCCCACAAGTAGACCTTCGTAGAGAAGGAAGAGACCTTCGCAGAGAAGGGGAATGAGAAATTTGCCAACATTGGCCTCTATCCAAGTGTTGAGTTTTGGATACTCTAGGGACATGCTAGAATACCCTCGTAGAGAGGGGTGTGACCACCCTCATAGAGAGGAATGTGGATGTTTCTCCAAGGGGCAGCGAGCAGATACTCTACTCTAGCCAAGGATTGAGTAGCCTGGAACACAAACCTTGACCATGTGGAATGGTTAGTTGGCTATTGAGGTTTGTGTTGAGATCATGTGCGGATCATGGAAAGGGAGTCTAGTCTTGCCTAGGCTAGTATCTTAGCTTCTCTAGTTCATGTGGGATGACTAGGAGTGAAGCTATGGTAGTAGTCCTCCCCAGTGGATGGGTGAGATAGAT